>JAOWBL010000004.1:3669056-3708050 GCA_028564865.1 Zenarchopterus dispar | reverse complement strand
CGTTGCCAAAAGGAAATTTCTTCTGCAACTGAACAAGCCACAAGGAACCACAAAGAACACTGAACAATGTCCTTAAAAATACCAAAAAAGAGTTTTTTTTCTTCTTTAGCCACAATGCATATAAACATATGACTCAACAGAGCAAAGTGGAGCATTTGTACAAAAACACCTCACACCAGCTGTCATATACGGCGGTGGACGGGGGATGATTTAGCTTCGTTTTGGACCTTGGAGCACATACACTCCGCGACCATGAATTTCTCTGTGTACAGAACCGTCCTGTGTGAGGCCATCTGTCTCACAGCTAAAGCTCGGCTGAAATTGCGCTGTCCAACCGGGCGGTGATCCCAAACACACCAGCAAATCTAGTGGAGGCTGGGTGTCAAAGAAAAGAAGCACGGTGTTGTGAAAGTCTTCAACCTGATTGAAATGCAGTGGCAGGAGTGGAAGAGAGTTTGGCCATGCATGAACGCCCACAAGCTGAATGTAAGAGTGGGCAATAATTCCTCCAAAACAATGTGATGGAATTGTTCAGAAAATGTTTCCTTAAGTGACTTACCATGATCGTCTGTCCGGGTTTCACAACATTCAGCTCAGCCAGACTCTGCAAAATCTCGCTGACTGCTTTTTCACTTAGTGAAGCACCAGGTGAAGGGATTTCTCCTCCTCGTCTTCCTCCGTGTTTACCCTCCTCTTCGTCTTCTTGCTCTGCTCCCGTTAGTTTACAACCTGCAGAAAAACACACAAAAGCCACGGCATCCATTCTGGTTTTAGTTCAGCTTTGGATTTATTTCTTTTTAGCAATTCCTGTTAAAACTCAAATGTATGCAGAATAACAGCAAATTAGTAAGCAAACAACTACCAAACACAGATGGTATTAGTTTGTGTTGCTAAACTCTCCCGTCATGTTTTTTTTAGCACTAAACTATTTTACTTTCTCGGTTACCAGAAAAGTATTTAATCTCTATGCAAATTACAGTCATTAATGGGAACACTGACAATCAGCTGCTTGTGTTGTTCAGCCCCCATGAACTTCAGATCAGCAGAAGACCACAAAGACAACTATTTCTGTTGCTTTGATCTCAGTACATTCCAGTTTAACTAGACCCGACCGCTGTTTGATGTCAATTAATAAGGCAGAAAGGATGGACAGTTAATTTTCAACCCTAAAAGAGGAATGTAATAAAAAATAATGAACAGCAAAGTCAAACTTTAGTTAGTGGAAAAATAAACATTCATTAGTAAAGGCTAACACAGGACCATGTTTAAATGCCTTATGTTGAAGGTGAAATGTTTTTATTCACTAAAACACATCTATGTGAAGGTTATTAGTATTGTCTCTCATGAAAAAAAATGTTTTGAAATCAAAAAATAAAATGCAGAGAAAGAGGGAAAACACTGATGAAACAGATCCAACTAAAAGCAGAACTGATTGTATTTTTGAGTGCTTTTGATAACCAGCCAGAAACCACTGAAATGACACAAAATTTACACACATAAATAGTAAACACTGGGATAATCAAGATCCAAATTTGGATCTTTGACTGATTGGGTATTCATGTTCACTGATTTAATTTTGTACTGGAACAACAAGAAGTGTTTGCCCTAAAGTTAAAAAAAGAACACGTTGGGGCTTTTTGATCTTCCCAGAATGCTCTGGATTGTTTGTTTATTAAGACAGAGTTCAAAAAGTAATTCCAAAGTAAACATGGACCTCGCTAATGAATTTGGAGAAAGTGTAAATAAACTTCTTCTCAGTGTGATCACATGAGACGCTGGATGGGAGATACTGTGATGAACCTATGAACACCAAAACCATCAGAACTCGCTGGTGCTCGCTTCAGTTAGCTGCAACTCCCGCTTACATCTACACACAAGAATAATCAGAATTGCTAATCCACTGACTTTAAATTAAGTGATGTCATGCACTTTGGGATCCTTGGTTCAAGATGGAGAGAGTTAAACTTTTACATCTCCAAGTAAACGGCAGTAATGCCGCTATGTATGATTTCACCGGTTAGGATTAGGCTGCGCCGCAGCAATCTGATTGGCTGACGCTTGCACTGATTGACCAGCCTGTAAGTCCCGCCCACCTTGGTCACTGCTGCTAACTCAGACATACTGGC
Source organism: Zenarchopterus dispar (assembly GCA_028564865.1). Classification (NCBI taxonomy): domain Eukaryota; kingdom Metazoa; phylum Chordata; class Actinopteri; order Beloniformes; family Zenarchopteridae; genus Zenarchopterus; species Zenarchopterus dispar. The sequence goes on along the minus strand of JAOWBL010000004.1, from coordinate 3,705,924 downwards.
GTTGTTTACAGTTTTTACAGTTTTTGAGGAGTTCCTATGTAGCGACTGTCTAGTAGTCCCAGGAAGTTTAAAACAAATTTTGGACAAAAAAGAATTCCCTTTCGCTGAGGAGCATTCAAACAGGACTTTAATATGTCTCGGAGAGATACGTACAAAATCTAAAAATAGATACGGTTGAACTCAGGTCCTGTTGGAAATGTTCAAAAATGAAACCAAAATATTAAAAGTATATACAACTGTAGCATAAGTCCTGTACTTCTCAGTTGTTGTGGGTTCAGTAATACAAGTATCCCAGACACAACATTTTACTAATTTTTTGGGATAAACATCATAAAACAGAGGAGAGCTCCGAATCTTCCAGTGTTTTTATGTGGAGGTGAAAGGTTCAAGTTCTGGTCCCTGTGGAGGTGACACTCAACAGCCATTGGCTCATCTGCATTTCAGGGACTTATCTTACCAACAGATCAATTCAGTTAGCCAACAGTTGAAGTCAGTCCTTGTGAAATGAGTGGACAACAGAATCAGAATCAAAATTGCCTTGCTTACCTGGTAATAAACTGATTTTCCATTATGAATTTGGAACAGCACCCTAGTTTCTTACTTTGACAGACAACAGTCATAACACGAGCACGCTCTTTAACTGTTTATCGTAAAAACTCATCATGCTGTCGGCTCAGGAAGAGTGAGGCTGTGCTTCTTGTAAAGTTTTGGTGATAAATTCAAATCTAAATTTTTGTTGAATCAGCTGGAACCCACTGTTGGAAATCAAGCGTAAAATGAGTCTCCTTAAAACTTATCTCAAACAGTGACAAAAAAGTTGAAATATGTGTAAATCTGTGGAGTATTGCATGGAGTTTGGAAACAGGATGCACCAACAGGGTGCCACAGATTCACGTGCATGTTGTTGGCACAGAGGCCAGACTGAGCTAATAATGACTAAATGCCCCTCAGCGGTGTCTGACCAGACACTTGGGTTGCCATGGTGATGAGGCGTTAAGTATTCTCCCCAAGAAAGACTGGGAAATCACTGAGACTTGGCTCTGCAGTCCTCCTAAACTTACTCAGCAAAAATTTCTTCACCTCTATAAAGTAAGTCTATTTACCCGAGCATTTGCCAATACTGGACAAGAAAATGCTTCATTAAGTGTTCCTACTTTCCAAAATGTGCAAAATGGAGGAGAGAAACTGTATTTTCCCTCTGTATTTTTAATAAAATACAACTCCAGTCTTAGTTTCTGCCACATTTGGATGGTAATCCTGTCATTCCAAGGCTTGATATTTTCCTTTCCATAATCTGAATATACTGTAATGGGAACACTGTCCTGGAGACTGAACTCTGTAATATAATCAATGTTCTTCAACACCGCTTTATCTCACTTTGAACTCACCAGAATGAGACAACCTTCAGGAGTGACGTCAGACAGACAGGTGAGCTGGTTCTCACCTCTACGTGGTTTATTCCAGTTACTCCAGATCTGTTTCAGGGGGATGAGAGTACTCGCCTCCCACATGCCTTCAGATGTCTCTCGCCTTGCTGCAAAGCTGCTGCTTTTAAAAATCGCACGTTCTCTCCAGCTGGGATTAGTTTTCTTTTTTTTTCCATGATCCCCAATATCTTTATTTATGTGTCTTAAAAGTGGGGATTTAGTACATAGAAATGACTTTTAACAGGGCAGTACGCCACCATGGTCTTGACTGAAAATACACAACAAGCTCACTGACCTAAAATCTCTCCAGTCTTACTGTTGTGATTATGAATATCAGCCAGTTATGCGTGTTTTCATCCCATCCTCACCGTGGGCCCCGGACTCCTCTGTTGACTTATCGCTCTCTCCGTCCACCTGTCCGTCAGCGTCCTGCTCGGCGTGCTGCAGACTGAGCTTATGGCACACTTCAAACGCCTGACCGACCGTCCGTACGATACGCATGGCCTGGGTCTGACGAAGAAGAAGAGGATACCGTAACAGATAACAGGGTAATCTTTACTGCAGTGGGATTTAATATAATGCAGCACATGTCTAAATGGCTTGAGAAAAGCATGTGTAGTACTGACATGTATATGAAAAAGATTAAAACTGATTTAACTCTAAAGGCAGCAGAGGCTCAAAGAAAAAGGTTAAAGTAAGGAAAGATAGACGTGTGTCTGATCCTGTTGTCAGGACTGTTCTTGAGTGCATCTACTCTGCATTCACTGCAGACTGCGAGTCCATCACACGAGTTAATATAAAGTGAGAAACTGGAGATTGAATTCAGGAGCAAATTTAAAATGAAAATCTATTACTTGAGCTGACATAATCAGAAAATTAATTCTTAAACCAAATATTTTAAAAAATGAAACTCGCAGAATAAGAACATGTAAACCTGCTGAATCCTGTGAGGAATTTAAAATCTGGAACCAGGAGGGGACTTTTTCCTTGTTTCCGGTCTTTGCAGGGATTCGAGCTAATCCTCCACAGTTTAATATTCAGTGAACAGTTTGGCCTCAGGAAGTGCACAAGCATCTGTCTTCTCTGTAATCGACTGCATGTGAATACGGACTGAAGGTAACTGCACCTTTTTCTTTGATTTGAAGACGTTACATCTGAAGGAGTTACTGGAGCCATCTCTGGCAATGTAGCTGAAGATCTTCAAGTCCTGGGAATCATGAGATACGTAGAAAATCCTGGAAAACATGGTAGCAAATTGAAATGCTCAAAAGTATCAATGGCCTATTCATCACCAATATTTATTGCCAAGTCAAACAAAATTGCTCGTTTCTGAAGAAAGAAGGTAATATTTAAAGTGTATAGTCATGGGCAAACATTTGATAGTGATACAGAATTTGTTTTTTGCAGATAATTCTTATTTAGTTTTCTTAGATCATTGATTTCATGAGTTTTGACGATATACTGAAAGACATTCAGGAGTATTTTATAGGTTTTGCTGAAATGGGTTTGGTTAGATGCTGTGCCAGTGCCAAAATGTAGCAAAATTTATTTTTTTTTGTGTGTGTGTTTAAGTAATTTCTTTATGCCAGTTAAACTCTTTTTGAAGTATATCTTGCCTTTATACAGTAATCTAGAAACAATATGAATCACCACCACAAAGACTAAGGTCGTTTAACACATCATTTGTATTGTTGTCAAAACTTTTTGGCCATGGGTGTAATGCTTTTCACAGTCCTGCTACCCTCCCTGAGCAGTTTTGTCCTTGCCAGAAACCATAAGCTTCCTCTGTGTACTAAACTGTCAAAATAAAAGCCTAAGAGCTGCACTCCCATCTGTACGTCCAGTGCACCAAATTGTCCCCGAGGTCCAGACAAGTCACTTGTGACGATCCTCCACTAAGACACACACTCACATATGCACAAACAAGCAAGGATAATTACATTTACCACACACAGTTCCTTGCGGAAGTGCAGCTTTGCCAAATGCCAACTATCTATAATTTACAAACGCACACATTTCTGAGAGCACGCGATGCTGGCTCCGGGGTCGTTACGCCGGGATCTGACAGATACCGCTATTTTGACTTATTATAACTAAATTGTCATGAGGTGCTCAATAGTGACCAACACCTTCCCCTGTCCAAAGATGGCTACTTCACAGGCTCCACTTTCTCCAAACAGAGAAGATAAGGTGCATAGACGCTGTTATATATTTTGAAGTCACATAAACAGAAATGAGGTGTTTTCAGTAAAATATAATTTACACAAACACAAGTTTGAAAATTCAATCTAACAGTAAAACAACCTAGGGGGAAAAAAAAACAACTTTCATTCAAAGCTATATACAGTTGTTTCACCTACGACATGCCATGTTGTGGATTATTCATAAGGAGTGTTACTGGATTTGGCAGATATAGCTCATTCAAGCACGGATGATGAAGTACATCTGAGGAACTGTAAAGTATGGCTCCACTTCATCTACAGAAGTTGAGTCAGAGGGATTTGTTTCCTCAGAGAGACGTATGTAGGGCTTTGGATTGCGTTGTTGTGCCTTGTTGGTTGCTGCTTATTTGCTTCTGTACAGTAAAGCAACATGTGGCTGCTCTCTGTCTTTTTATCTTTTCAGGAGTATTTGCTTATATATTGACTAGTGGTTGATTATGAACTACAATTTTCTTCATGTTGTGGTTTGTGTCAGACCAGCAAGCCAGATACGACACCTTGGTCTCAACGGAGGTAGCAGGTAGTGTCAGCGGTGCAGTCGTCAGCATTTCATATCCATCCAAATAATCCAAAAGCTCCATGAAGGTATCTCGACAACTTGATTTGATAAACTGATTTGTTTTTTTGTTTTTTTACCAGTTTTGTTACCATGTTTATTTTTTGTTTTTTAGAACTCATCTCGATTTGTTTCCTAAACACTTCTGTAGCTTCCAACATGGCCACACTCCTAAGCCTTACCTTATTAGACAGAATATCAGACAGTTTTAATGCTTGGCTGAGCAATGGAAGTAACAAAGATGGCAAGTTTTAATAAATTATGCATTTTGTCCTAATTTGTCAGGGTTCAAACTTCCAACTAACCTGTATATTGGATCATGCATGATCAACATCTTGCTCTCATCCCATGTCCATTCCTTTCTCTATATGACACAAAAAAAACATCATTTAACACAGACGCAGGAGATGTACTTTTATTCATAATTATATCCATTTACATTCATTCCACATTTCATTTGAGAGTTTATTCCCAGAAGCTTACCTTCTGTTTCTTCCTCAGCATCACCTTGACGCCATCAACAGACACCACAATGCTGACCTTCTTCTTCTTGATGTTCTTGGCCTTGAATTCATACTGGGAAAACAAGTCAAAGTAAGAACATGCACATTAAAAACACAACTTAGAAGCCTTTTCAACCTTCTGGGTAAAATGAAACCATAAGGTATGATCTTTTCATTCATCATCTAGAAAAAAAAAATGCTAGATTCATTTTCCGTCATTTGCCAAACTGATGATATTTCTAGTTTCACTTTTACGCTGAGGTATATGCTCTGACATGCACACTGCAAACGCTTAATCTTAACCTTGCCACTTAATTGTTCTTCACTGCAGCGAGTAAAATATTGCTTCCCAAAGTGTATTAATAAAGGGCAAAGTGCCAGTAATAAAACATGATCTGCAGCTCTCTTCCATATATTAGATCTTTAATCAGCTGGCAGTTCATACCAGTGTTCTCAAATTGCAGGAAAGTTGCATAACAAAAGCAAATAAGCCTGTGTAAATACAAGCTATACACATTGAATGTCCCAGAAAAAATAACAGTATTGTCCAGGACATGTGTATGACTTTATAGTGCTCCCTAGATGAAACACAGAAGCTGTGTGGAGGCTGAGTGACTAACACATTTCCCTCTTGTCAGCTGGCGTTTTTGCAAAGGAACTTAGCAAGTCGGGCCTGTCGGCCCAAATCAATGTCCCTTTTAAACATGAAGCACACTTCACTAGCTCGCTAACAGCTATTAAAACCTTCAGTGGGACTGTTAGGACACAACCATCCATCATGTCACAAAAAGCAAGGCTAGTATGAGTGAAAACTGGCTGAAACAGAAGATGGTTTGTTTGGAGATTCAACTGATTCAAAAAAAGAAAAAAAAAAGCTTTTCCAACTTAGCTGAGAAATAAACCTCTGTATGAAATCTATATTAACCTAGCAGGTTCTTTAAAGGGTGCATTTTGTTTAATAAATTTTTAAAAAGCAACAGAAAGCATAAATTTGGTATGTAAAGTGACCACCAACTCCAAATTCACTTTGTGGTGTAGTTGTTGTGCCAGAAATGTGGATAGCACAATACTCCAACACAGATTTGAGGAAGCACAAGAGATTCATGAAAATTGGCAACTATAAACTGATCTGAAAACTGTGTCTTTGTACTGAATCCCTTTGGTATTTACACCAAAGCATGTCACAGACATTTCACTAAAACCTCGGAAAATTGCGTCAACTTGTGCAGAAAAAAAGTCTCCTTTCAAGCCCACTAATCATCTTTTAATCTTAACACGAATCTGTAAAACAAGAAGTGCACTTTTTTGGCTTGAGATATATGATTTGAGATTTGTGAGTAGAGAAATGTTTGTTGTGCCAGGCTAGCCACTAGCATTCAAGCTGGTTAACATACAAAACTCTAAATGTTGCTTATGAGCAGATCTTACACATGAATTTGTGAGTTATATGGCAATATTATCATTGAGGTTTTGTTTGCTTATTTGTCTGTTAAAACAAACAAAAAAACACATATTTTCTAAAAAAATAGAAATAATTGTATTTAATTTTGCTATAAAATCAACTGAACCAAAACAAAATAGACCAGGCAGCTGCACAACAAGCTCACAGTTTTTATAGCAATTTCAGATTTGAATTAATTCCTTTCAATATTGTTAAATTCCACATTAGCTATGTTGTGACAAAAATTTTGTGGTATATGCAGAATAAAAACTCAAAGTTCACCGGACAACGTTGAATAAAAAATTTTTTCTTTTCTTCTCAAATGTGCTGCACGAAAAGCAGGTAGCACTTCCCACTGGGGTTGGTTATTCAGAAAACAATAAGCATCCATTCCCAAAAGAAAATTGAAAAAAATAAAGAAAATCGAAGCAAGGATGGGAGGAATGTTGACCTGACAGGAAGAAACAGAAGGTGAGGAGGTGAAGAGACAGCTATTTTTATCTACAGACCTCCTGGAAGTTGTGACCTTTTTCTCCAGCTACAAAAGGCTGCCATGCAACAATTTCATTTGTTGTCTATGAAGTTTGTATGTGTCCACAGAGTCGTTGATGTCCACACAGAATCGATTCAAATAATTGTTGTGACTTAATTAAAAAGACTCGCAGTGCATAAAGCTCTTTCATTATCATTTTCATCTGGTGTTTATAAGAGCTGCCTGAATCGCTCTGCCCTGAATCCATAGTGATTAAAGTTTCAGTCTCTAATTATACAGAACTGAGTCCTGAGAGAGCTGATTAAACACAGAAGAACTTCAGAGACGGAGAAAAGGAAACATACCACAGAAACACAGATACGCCGACCGGGGCTTAAAAGAGACCTGAAGAGGAGGAAATCTAAGATGTTGCAGTACGATACGGAGGAGTTTTCAAAAACACAGCAGTCATTATGTCAAAACATCCAAAAATATAAAAGGACGCAAGTACAAGAAACTGCACAATTACAACTAAAAAACCAAACAAATCACTTACAAGAAAGAAATTAATTTGAGTGATTGGTTATTTTGTTTTGAAAATAAAAAACTAAAAAAGAAACCACACACTGAAAAACACGACTGAAACACTAGCAAACTCCCAGCAGCACATCATCGTCCTAATCTAGAGCCTCAGGAGCAGATAAACTGCCGAAGAGACCCTCAGCTCCCCTAACGGGAGCTCAAGCATGAACGTGAACAGTTACAAAGCGAGAGACAGGCAGTATAAGACACTAAAACAAACAAAATTTAGTAACTGACACTCTTGTGACTTCATAAAAAGCATGAAAGAGCAAAAAAAGATGAGGAAAAAAAACCTAAAACGGCTTATGTGTGAGGGCTAAGATCCACCATCAGACAGGACACAAACTACCTTTACTTACACCTCGGTGTCAGGACATGACAGCTCTTTCATAATTTAAAGTTTATGCCAGCATTCTGGTGAAGCAAAATGGGATTTTACAACTTCATTTGAAGTATGAAACTTTTATACCTGCTTTGCTTAAGTGCAAGGCGTTTTGAAATATTCAGGCTTTTAATGCACTTGCATTGTAATGTTTTTTTTTTGCGGGATCAAAAGGTGGAACAAACAATTAACAGCTCTTGACACAAGCTCCACCTTGAGTCCTGAAGTGTCAGGTTCATGAACCTTCAGCAAAAAAAAAAAAAAAAAAAAGAATCCAAGGAAATACTTGCGTCTACTGTGACCTAAACTGAAACTTTTTTTTTTTTAAACAAGTTGTTGTTGACATACAAAGGACATGGGCATTGTGTAAGATGCTTTCCTCAAAGATTTATGTTAAAACCATAAACTATGCCCACCACGCTGAATGTGGTTGCCGTGCTACAGGGATGTCCAAGCTTGATGGAAGCAGACTGTAAACGTTTATTTCAAATCCTGGTCGCCTGCATTTAAGCTGTCAGACCCATCAGTCTTCCCAGACAGCGTAACAAATTTCCATCAGCAGTCTTCTCTGTAATCTAAAATGAAAGCGTCAGACAGAATAGTGATGGGTGTTGTTGTGTGCTCACACTGAGGGAGGGAAACTGGCTCACTGCAATATCTGAGCCAAGATTTATGAATATGAGTTGGCTATTTCAAGGCGGAGGAGAAAACATTACAACTTTACAGGAACCAGCTAAAGAAAACAAACGACCACGGGGTTTTTCATTATTACCTTCAAAGGTTTCAAATTGTCCTTAATTGTAATGTACTCAGCTTTCAGGCCATATGGTTTATATGTTAAAACAGGGATGATTGATTGAGCACTTAATATAAGTTTTGAGATTTTTTGTTTTACCTGAAAAATGAATTTCTGCTCCTATTAGGATTATTTGCATCTGCAGATTGGTCCAAGCGCTGATCATCTATATGTCTACCTCAGTGTGGCGTTGGCCCTGGCGTCCACAATCCAGTTCTAAAAGAAACATCCTTTTACTATCTCCGCTACCATGGCACAGGACTGATGGTGACATGTCTGATTTAGGAAGGTAACCATTAACAGCAGAGTGAGCAGGGAGACCAAACTTCCTGCTCACCTCAAGAAAATAGAAGATTTAAGCTGCAACATCCAGACAGCTTTTGAGTGATTTAGTCCCTGGGGCTTGTGAAATAGAAATGGTTGGCTAGCTTCCTAGCTTACAACACTGAGCAACTGGTATTTTACTAGTATTTTACTATATTAACTCAATGAATGAAGGGTCTAAGTATCAGTGGCCGATGGCATTTTATTCTGTTTTACTTCTGTAAGAAGGTGCTTTAAGCAGCATGTTCTGTTTTTTTTTTTTAAATATGAATATTAATATGAATAAAATGCTCTTGCTGATTGGTTTACAAACTACGCAGCAACTTGGGCCTCAATTTTGGTCACTGTTACATAATATAAGGCGTATTTATCATATTTAAAGTCTGTATTTACTATGTGTGTGTGTTTTTTTAATTAATGAAACATGAAACATCTTCTGGGACGCCTCAACCACAGAAATGAAAAAAAGTCCCTTAAAATAGGACATAATCAGCAACCTGATTGACTCCTGCACAGCTCAATATTGAGATTCTGGTCTTATGATACAAATCATACTTATAATCATATCTATTCAGGGCCAACATAAAGAAGAGACCCAATCCCGGGTTGTATAATCCTAAAAACAAACCCCTCTGGCTGCCAGCAACTTCTTAATAAAAGACTTGTGGTGAGCACAATTAATGTTATTTCGGGAGTGAGTGGGAAAGTCCTGCCTCAGAAAAATTCAATTTTTCAAAATCTGAAAAGAGCATGTTTTCAGATCTTGCAAATGGATATTTTTGGAACGAAGGGATGAATGGATGAGGGGGATTTAGAAACAGCGAGCCAAAATGTGGAATAAGAAATTAGGGGCAGCCCACAGGCCCATCTGACAGTCTTGAAAAGCAGAGGAATGTGAGTGCATTGTGGGTCACTGAAGCTCCCTGTTGTACTACTGAGTCCATATAGGAGTCCCAAATAGGCCCTATAGATCGTAACCTAGCAACCCCTTCATTATAATACCAAAGTTTTTGAGAGTTCTTTGGAATTTAACAGCTTTTTTCGCTTCTCTTTGATATGCAGAGAAATGACTGGAGTAGAAGTGAGCTGCTCAACTTTAAGTGTTTAAAAGAGAAAGAAGAAAAAAAACTGAAAATCAGAATCAAAGCTGGCAATTTTAATGCACATTTTTACATGCACTGCGAGTGTCTTTTGTCTCTTTTCTTCAGAAGGAAATCCCTCAAGCTTCTGCATGTTACAAAGTCCCAGTAGTTTAAAAGAAGACGATCTTTAATCCTAGATGCACAGCTAGCCTCGCTCTCCGCAAGCAACTTTTTCTTTTTTCTTTCTTTTCCTTCCCCCCGAGACAATCCTCTCGGCCTCGGGCCCAGACGTGGAGGACAGAGTGACTCCCATGAAGGTGGAGACACCCAAACCTCCAGGGTGGACCGGCACATCTCATCATAAGTCAGCAGGTGTGTGTAGGAGGGAACATTTATCCGTACTGTTTCCACGGACGACGACCTTGGCCTCGATACGAGGGACCGTGGAGTCTGCTTCTCTGTAAACTGACTCTTAAGTATGCAGACTCAATAAGAGTTGTGTTAAGAAACGCAGCACGCGTTCTTCTCCTCGCATGAAAATATTATGCACCGTCCCCTGGTGTGCATCTGCAGTGTTCTCCTGAGGTGGACGAGATGCTGGCGGGAAGCAGCTCACTTAGCGCCCTGGTTAGTGGGGGCTTTTATGTGACAGCAGAATTACACGCCAGACTGCAACTCACTGCAAGGGTGTAGAGCAACAGCGGCTTTTACCACAATATAAAGCCTTTTTTTTTAAGTGTTGTTTGTAGGGACTTTTCTGCTGAGTTTTCATTGTTTTGTTTTGTTTTGTTTTTTTAACCTTTCAAGGGCATGTTTAGTCCAGATTTGAGTGTCTAACACATACACAACCTCGGCTAGGAGTGACGCCTTCATCGCCATCTGGGAGCCAGCGAGGCGACTTTTTACTTTTTTAATAAAAGGCCCTCCTAACTTACACAGCAAGTCTGTGTACAGACACTGACAAGGGAGAACAGATCAATCAAGGCCTGTTTTAATATACTGGACCAGGGGCAGGAAGTAATGAAAGCCCAGCAGCAAAGCGGCCCATGTGGTACACTTGACTGAACACCGTGATGTCCTTCAGTCTCAAATTAAAGCAGCGAGATTTAGGATGAAAGTCCGCCACGGACGGAAAAATGTGCGACTGAAGAAGAATGTGGGCACCTTTCGTTAAGAATCAATTGGACCTGAAGCACGCTTGTTAGAGGAGGCGGTTTAGCCCCCGGCGCAGGCCCAGTCGGGCGCTCCTCGGGCGCCGTTGCCCTTGGAGTGAGAATGGACCCACGCTTGAGTGAGTCACTGACAGGCACGCTGAAAGGACGGCCAGTCCCAGAGCGCTGACGGCGCTTCCTCAAGGTTAGTCACGCGGGGGCATGGAGAAATGACAAAGGAACAACCTGAGCGAGCCAGGCACTCGCTTTCAACGTCAAGAGCAAGTTGTGAAACTTTGGGCTTTTTCTTTAAGTTTCACAACTTGAGGAAAAGACCGTCACACAAAGTGATGTTATCTTATTATCTTCGCTCTGCTTTAGAGCTCTGATGGGCTTCGACACGTTGGATAAAAGAGGAAGCGAACAGACATGTCCTGACACCTGGAAAGGTAGCAGAAAACAAATGAAATGATCATCATGCAGCACAAATAGACAAGCGACGTCTAAATCCTCTGTATCTCAGAATCGCTTCCTCTAAATGCAAGTGCAGATGAACCGTATTTGGATATCTGAGTTTGAAGGACCTAAAGTTTAGGTATTTGGATTTATTTTTTCTCATTCAACTGAAAAATTCCCTCACTGATGGCCGAGCACCTGCGGTAATGCTTCAGTTCATCTGAAAGGGTAAAACACCTGTGTTGTACACTTTAAACTGGGTGATGGCAAGTTCACAAATTTTAAAATCCTTCCGTGTCCCATTTATTCATAGAAAGGAAGTTTTTTTTTAAAAAAAATCCAGCAGAAATACAAGTTGCTGAACATCTCTTATTCTGCTGAGCACTCCTCAGTTTGCCCTGCTTTCATTACTCAGGCGTTCACTCTCTCTGTCCAGCCTCGCATGTGGTGATGCCATTCATAAAAGTTCTTCTGAAGCCTCTTTTTCTTCATGCTGCCTGGTGCTGGTTGGAAACAGTCAGAGGAAACAGGTCTGGAAAGCCAGCTGGAATGTGCCTACTGTGTATCAATCACAGTTAGACATTTCAGCTTGGGTTGATTGGATACTAATTTATTATGCTAATTAATATTATTTCCCATTCATTCTTATCAAATTTGTCCAAGCATCCTTTTTTCAAGTATCGCTGCCATAACAACATCTGAAACAAGTGCTGCCAGAGCTGAAATGAGGACTAGCAGAGCTCCACTGGGACCTCCAGTTAAGACCTGTTGTAGTTGGGAAAGCCCACGCGTGTGATACACAGTGGATGCCAATGAATCTCCACTTGAAAAAGATCCTGAAAACAATCCACCGTGACTCCCAACTCCTTGAGCCGATCTACTCCAGTGGAGATGTGGAGCTGCCAACAAGCATTTGCAACTCCTGCTACAAACGTCCCTAGGGACCAACTGAGATGATTCAATCTTTGCATTTGTCCAAAAAGTAAAGAACAAGGACTTTTTGTGAAGGCATCTCCTCACCATCGTGGAGACCTTGCTGTACGTCTGTACAAGTCAACTACAACTACTGTCAAAAGATGCAGCAGGAGGAGAGTTTACAACCTCTGCTTCCACAATCCTTGGATTTTTATGACAAAACAGACAACTGTTTTAAGTAATAAAAAAAACAGAACTAAAAGAAGGAATACAAACTTTTGCACAGTATGGCAGCAGAGTTCTTTTCCTTCATATACAAGCAAAAATGTTGCAGCTGAAGTACTTTGTGACAAATGGATCTGGTCTGTTCTGAATAATAATTGCACCCTCCAGGTATGATCCACAGTAGTGATGCATGCCGCTGCTTTAAACTGTTGCACATCATTTACAAAGTACTTTGCTGGCTCAGCAACCATGGCTTTCTGCATATCAGCTGACACGGATGCAGCCAAGGGCATATTGGACAATAAAGTCTTATATCCTGACGTATGGGATGAAAAATGAACGAATGAAACCCAAAAGTAAAACACGTGTCTAAACGGCAGGCTGGGAGATGGAGGAATGAGCCAGAGCGTTGGAGCAAGAGAGCGTCCTGCAGAAAGAGTTTAACATGAGGACCGCGGTGAACTCAGAGATGCTGAGTGTGGCTTTGGCTGATCCAGAAGTCTGGCAGGGCAGCGCTCAGAGTAACAGGATTACTGGGACAAACTTCCCCAGATCACACACAATAAAACCCTCTGAGAAGTAAAAGTGGGAGAGTCATCACTGATCCAATATCCATGTAGCAGAAACCTACTTCATACATGTAAATAAAGCATTATGATCCTAACTAGAGGTAATCATTTCAGAATTCCAAATGTCCAGAAAAGTTTGAAACCTCTATTGCGTAGTTGATCAAAAACAGTTTGTTAATTTGATGAAAGAAAATGCATAATCTTCTGACTTTTCAGTCAAAAATCCCAAATAATTATTTAATTAGTCGTTCAAATGTGACATTTTTCAGCTTTTTCTCAAAAGCACCTCAATATTTTCTTTCTCAGAATTTCACAGTCTAATTAATAAAAAAGATTTTCTTTTATTCATGAGGGAGACAATTATTTTATCGCATTCACAAAGATAATATGAGCAACTGATAAATATAATACCCAAACACGCATATCATCTAACAGAAGTATTTACTGGATGAAGACTGATGACACATCTGACACATATCAGCAGTTATACATACGGCAGATGTGGTGTTATAAAGGGAAAATGTGAATGGTCAGGACACTGCAGACAAATCAAAATAACAGCTGAAGGCAACAACGATTTAAGTAGGTGATGAACCACTTTGTCCACTGTCAGGTTTGAGGATGAGGCTCCACCACATGCTCACCCTGTTTTCAGGGGGCAAACACTGGGTGTGAATCGAGGGCGCCATCTGTGCTTCTTCCAAATGTGTTCCACAAAGCCCCTTCAAAGAGGCTTTCAGAGGGTATGAGACAATTCATGAAGCCTAAACAAGAGAAGCTTAAATTTGACCTGAATGGACTCAGGCAGCCCCTCATCCAAGTCAGAACACCGACAACCTGCCAGGAAAGGGCAGTTTGACCATCTTGGAGTTGTGACTGAATCAGCTTGATGTTTTTTTTTCTACTTGCATGCTTCCTTTCGCCTGTAACACTTTACGTGTACTGATATTAAGAGGTGACATAAGTAGCAGCACTATTTAGTTTCAAAGTTGTTCAGTCCCTTGTGTTATGTCTGAAAATATACCATGTGGGTAATACTACGTAGTTCCTTATGGCTTCCAAGAGAGTAAGGTGCAGCGTCAGCCATTGATGCATCGATGACATCATCATTAGCAGGTTTGCACATCTCTGTAACCAGTGTGTGTTAACACAACGCCAAGTAACTGTCACTACTAGAGATGTCCTGATCACATTTTTCTTTGCTCCCGAGTCCAGGTCATTTGATTTTGAGTATCAACTGATTCCAGGTCCTGATTGGATACTTTGGTAATCCACAAAAAAAAAAAGTTTTTGTGGATTCTTGACAGGTGATCTGATCATATTACTAGCTACCACAGAAAGGGTTACAAAACTATGTCCAAACAATTAGGATTTTAATATTCCACTGCTATTATGATTATTTAAGACAGCTGCCAGTCTTTTAAGGAAACTTACCCCAAGATGAGACCAGGCAATGCTCAGAGAAATACAGAGATCAAACTAATGTGTGATTTAAGTTTCAAAGCAGCAGCTACATAACAGATCTACACTGTTGCTGGCGTTTACAGCTGTTTCTTGTGTTACTCTTTAATTGCACCAGGAAAAACTTGGTGGCGGTCCGGGTTCTTTTCTGTCGCAATTCAGCTCATTTAACCCAAGTGACATAAGTTAACCGATTTAAAATCTACCATCAAAGAAGACTGACAAGCCCTCCATAAACAATTATAACACAAAGAGCCTCAGGGTGTTTTCATTACTGCAGCTTGCAGTGCTGTGCTTCCTTTTACTTCCTTTACAAAGCACAGCAAAGGCAGATAAAATGTATCTAATGTAAGCTGAAACATAAATGTTGAGCAAAAGTTTTTTTTACTGACATTACAGCAATTTTAGCTTTCTACCCAGCTCAAAAATGACAAATAAGTAAAAGTAGTAATGGGAAACACTGCCATCCACTGACATTTGATGCAGTCTGAATCGACCTCACATGTAGCAACATTTGTGGATGGATGAATGTCAGGCTACGATGGTGCTACGATGATGATGATAGTGGTGGACATACGTTATCAGTTCCGTGCAGAAGCATAAAACACCCTTCAGTGTTCTGACCACATTAAATTTTCTTCTGGTTGTACTAGCACAACCAGAAGAAGAAGAACAAAAACTGCTAAGAACAGGTAAGACCAGCTGCGTTTAAACAAAAACTACATGACGTTTCAGAAGAAACATCTCATAACCACTGTCAAGCACGGCAGCGGTAGGGTGCTGATTTGGAGGGTTGCTTACAATTTCATGCGAAAGAATCTTTCAGGAGTAAACTGCTCATCCTGAAAACCCTTTGCAGCATCATCCATATGACAAAATATTCAATTATGTAATGTTTAAACAACAGGACTAATGTCAGTTTAACAAAAGTTAACCTTCCATCTGTTCGGTATAAATCACATCCATTAGGGTTTTATCTGGTAACATTTGATCTAAACTGACGTTTAAGATGTTTTTTTAAACTAAAAAAACTGTTTATACAGCTTGACTTTTTGCACACCTCTTTATGTAATAAAACCTGCATTGTGGTGAAAGTTGCAGAAGCTGCTTGAAAGCATTCATTGCCATCTGCACTCACATCAGTTCATCAGGGCAGAAAACTGAATGAATGATGAGGGAACGACTCATAAGCCCACAATGATATGCACTTGAGGCATTAGCATGTTTCTGGAGCAAAATCTACATTTTCTAAATCTCTGCTTTCTCGTCTTTACTGCAGCTTTGGAATAATTTGATTCCAGCCTGATTGCGGTGTAATCTTTTCCTGCGCCCTGTCTGGATTCTCGCTGTGTGTTTGAGTTTGGGAGCTTTGATTTCACCTGCTCCCCTCAGATCTCGGGCTTTCTTCCTGCCAGTTTGACTCTGCCTCCCGCTGCATTCACCCTCATTAGCCAGATTAGAGAAATACAGGAATACGTTCTGATTTCCCACAATTACCTTTGCACCACTGTTTTTTTTTTGTCTTTAAGTAAAATTGACCTCTTAGGGCCTTTGGAGACAGGTACATGAGATATGAGACATCGCCAAACCTCTGTCATATCAAGTAGTCTAACGCTAAAGCATTCATCCATGAATCGTACTCCCCATGCAGACTGTGATGCAGGCTCTTCTCTACATTTACATCAATCTAGCATCATGAAACTCTGGATGGCATTCAGCTAATACATGAGTTTACCTAAAATAACTCAACAACTGCTAGATGGATTGTCATAGACTCCAGAGGGCAAATACTTCTACTTCAACTCTTGTATCATCATGAGATTGATGTGAGGGCTGATGTGCAAACATAGTAACCATGGTAACACTATCTGCAAATGGCATCATGTTAGTTTTTCCATTGTTAGCATTTTCACAAGCTGACATTTGAATTTAGCTGATCTCATGGCTGCAGACTCTGTATCTCGCCTCTGGGTCATAAAAGCAGAGAAGCAGTGCAGTGATCATCCCAGTTATCGCGCCACATCCTGAGCACTACTCATCTCCAGGAAGTCCTTTGATTCATCACCAAAGGCATTCAGCATTTCTGAATGCCTGTAATCTGCTGATCAGTGTATTAATAAAAGGAAATCAAATAAACACCACAAAACAAGCAACCTGAGTGATGTAATTAAATGAATTGAAGCTCTGATCCAATCTGATTGTATCCTTCACTATGACTGCAATTGACATGCTGCACTTTTCTAGACACATTCATGTGCAGATGATACCCTTTTTTAATCCTGTAGATTAGGGCCGCAGTTCTGCATATATTTTTTTAGCTGTTTTCCTGTTCAAATGCACCATCAGCTGGTCATCAAGGTCTACACAAGTCTGTCAATGGGCCAGTAATTTCAACCAGGGGTGTAAGGGCTCAATATAGAGTCACAGACTGTCAAATCACAAGACCACACCTCGAGCGATGCATAAATTTGCATCTCTATTTAATACAAAGCGTGTATTACAGAGATAAAAATGTTGAGGTTCTCTTTGGGAGTAACAAGGATGGATAGGATCAGGAAGGAGTACATCAGAGGGACGGCATGTTAGATGTTTTGGAGATAAAGTCAGAGGTCAGACTGGGATGGTTTGGACATGTGCAGAGGAGGGATAGTGAATTTATTGGGAAAAGGATGTTAAAGTGGGAACTAGCAGCCAGGAAGTCTAGAAGAAGACCAAAGAGAAGGTATATGGATGTAGTGAAGGAACGTTGGTGTGGGATCAGGAGGATGCAGAGGATAGGGTTAGATGGAAACAGGTTACTTGCTATGATGACCCCTGAAGGGAGAAGCCGAAAGGAAAAGAAGATTACGGAGACAAAAAGAAAAGAAATGTAACACTTCAAAGGTTGTGTGAGACTAACAAGCTGGATGTAGCCCATTGCTTCTCCTTCATGGGAGAAGAGCAGAAAAGAGGAAAAGGCTGTAATGAAAGAGAGAGGAGGTAACAAAATAAAAGTGAACCAGAGTGTGAGAAGGCTGAACAACAGAAAAGAGAGAATGACACCTTTCTAGTCGTAACGCTGGAGGAAGATGAGAGAACTTTGATGAATATAGTCAGACACAGGCACACAGAACTTCAAATCATTCAGAAGTAGGCCAGCCTCCCCCGTCAGCTCAAAAGCCTGCAGCGTTTTCCTCAGTCATTATCCAGTTAACGATATCATAATTCAATCGGCCGAGCTTATCTGCCCACTCATGCTGAGACTACCGAGCCTGCTCCCAGCCAGAGATGTGCAACGTACACACCTGACAGGTGCTTTATCTCAACTAATATGTGTAGGTAACACACCTGGTAAAATGCAGAATTCAGTTAATGCGAAGATGATGAAGGCACCGCTAACTTCGTGTTTCATGTTGTAACTAAGGAGCAATTATGGAACTGAGAGTGAAATAAATCACATTTACCATCTTCTCTGTTCTTGTAGGACACAAAACTGTCAAAGAGAACGGAACATCACTCTGTGACCAGTTCTCTGTGACATCACTCAAAGGTTCTTTTAGAGTGGTTTTGAAGCCATTTTTTTTTTAGATATATAATGCCATTTTGACAGGTAACTGATTACTCCAAACCAGTCTTAATCAAACAAACAAACAAACAAAAAAAATGGGCAAAACACATCTACACTGCAAAAACTATCTTTCTAGAAATAAGCTTAATATTCCTAAATGTGGTCAAATTGTCTTATATGAAGCAAATCAAAAAAATCAAATACATTTTTCTTGACTAGAATTCTTAAAACTAGCAAAATGTTCCAGCCACTAGACAAAAGTGCTTTTTTTAAATTTCCTTAGAAATGAGTTTTTGCAGTGTAGTACTGAGATGAAACATGCCCACTAGCTACCTATATTCGTTTGGCTTAGCTCATGTCAGCATATGATGCTAACTAATGTTGCCTTACATTCATTGTGATTGAATCTGTTCTCACTTCAGATGCTGCTATTAAAGCAACATCAGGAACGAGGACTGCAACAACTGGACTGAGGACTGTTGGTGCACCCATTGAGGTCACTGGAGCTACTCTTTGTTGCTAGCCTAGTCTGGCCTGGGAGAGCAGTAGACAGCAGTTGGCCTGCGACTGCAGCTTGGACTCTTCCAGGTTGGCCTTGAAGGGTCTGGGGGTGAAGACGGGTGGTCCAGAGCCAGCAGGTCGAACCCCAGCCGCTGGAACAGTTTGCAGCCTTTGATGTTAAATGATGTTAAATTTACCAAAAATGCCATGCACAAAGTAGCTAAGGTAGTCACAACAAGTCAATAACACCACAGAATGTGATGCAGCCGCAACATTCCCTAATTATAAATTCATCTGTGGTGTTATAATGTTGCCTGATAAGGTATGTAAAGATTTCCTGCCTCTCAAGTTGTCATAGATGCCAAATCTAGCTATTGAGACCAAAACTTTTTTTTTTTTTGTACCAGGCTGCAAATGTGTTTGTTTCTTCTCCAAAGTCATACATGCCAGTGGAGCCTGAATCAGTTTCTTCTTGATGTTAGTATTTATAATGCTGGTAACATGAAGGGAGTGATGAAACTGATGAATGTGGGTATACAGATAAAAGTTTGTTTTGTCCAGATATATTCATGACAAAACCTACATAGTCAGTCAGAATTTCATACACATCAAACTCTGGAGCTAATGGAAAACCTGATAATGAGTTAAAGACAAGTTTTAATGGTAAAACTAGTTGCCAGGGAGACCTGGGGAGCAGCCTGACATTTGTTGTTAAATCAGAGCTGCAGGATAATACCAAGAAGGTGTGAGAGCACAACAGTGGCATTCATCAAAAGATGACCTAATATAAACCCTGAAGGTTAAAAGAAAAAGTTGGGTAAATCAGTATGATCAAACACAAGTTGTAGCTTTAGAAACCAGAAAAATGTCTTTTCAGTAAAGTGATGGAGAGGAAAGAAGAAGGGAGCATTTTAAGCTTTCATAGAAGAAGCAAGGAAATCCCCCCACCCCCTCCTCCATTCCACAACACAACAAAGAACAGATTCTTGTTAAAAGACTTGCGTATCCACAGTAATTCTAATAGTTTTAACACAGTGGTGATCTGGGTTAAACACTAACATCGTCGGCCTGACCTGCAATCATTCACACTATTTTAGTGCTTCATCCCACTTATATTTACTACACAAAGGCATGGTTGAATCAGAAATCCACTCAATCATTTCTACTGAGACGCTCTGTGGGGAACAATGAAGTGAACTCATCGGCAAAATGAAATTTCAAGCAATACAAGCTTAATTTTATCAGTGCTATAATAGTGCTAATGCTGCCACACATGTAAAAGCTTTTTGATTACCCCTGGCTGATGCAAGTCATTTCACAATACACAATAGGGCTGTACAATTTATTGAACGCTTGTCATAGTTGTAGTACCAAAATGTGCAATTGGAATATTGCATAAACAAGGAAAATACAACAGTAATTGTTCTGGTGGTGAAAAACTTGGGCTAAAAAGTCAGTGGTCAACTTTCGTTTCGAACCAGGAAAACACAGACTCCAAATACGAAAGTAACCATTAACATATTGCAGCTCATATCATCATCGCAATTCTCAACTATGATATTACTTTTAGCTTGTTTTCCAAATATCGTGCAGCCCTAATACGAAGAATGCCAAGCTTTGACTTGCACACCGATTACTTCATATTTTGCAATATCGATTCAGAAAAACATATGTTGGAGGATAGGGGGAGGCAGTTTTGTCTTTTAGAGGAATGGAGGAACACTTGATGTCATGTCTCGGCTAGCGGGCATACACATCTGCAAAAATGTCAAAGGAAACTTTCAAATCAGCTTAATTTTGATATCTTAATCACAAATCTCAAGTGAGAACTACATTCTTGCATATTTTTTATTTTCTGAATATTTTCACAATAGTCTGCAATGTAAAAACTGTAAGAAGTTTTATGTTACAACTTGTTCAAATTTCAAGTTGCAACATACAAATGTGAGTTTTGTCCTCCGCTATTACTTCTAGTTGTAAAGTTTGTTGAACATACAAGAAATCCATTCTAGGACAGTTTGCCGACTCAAGTTCACACAAGTCTACTCAACGCATCCTCAATAAAATGTGCAGGGTAAGGACACATCCAGGGATTTCTGTCATACTTGTCTGGATCCGGATTCAAACTGGGACAGGACTTCAGCTCCGAGTGATAAGGAGGGTTTAATGATTTTACTACATATTAAGTCAGCTTTTTAAGATAGCAAAAATACCATGTAGTGTACTTTATAGTGAGTAGGAGCTGATTTTGACACAGTGACAAATTATACACTTCAATAGCTGGTGATGAGAAATCTGATCTGATCAGGTCAGTTAACTTGTGGGGGGCGGTCACCTAGATTTATATTGATTTATGGTGAAGTGAAAATTGTTTAAATAAAATTTCAAAGGAATCTCACCAATAATCTTTTTTTTTTTTTTTTAATCCAAAGCATAATCATGATCTTCTCCTCATTGTAAATCAGGGTAGATAATGCCATCAGGATTCTTAAAGCTCAGATTCTCTCAGAAATGTCTGAAACGCTGTGGTGGGAAATTTCAGGTGAACGCCCTTAAAGCAATAACATCATCCGTCAAGTAAAGCCACAAATGCATTAGTTCAGTTACTCACAGAGACATTTGCGCTGTAATGCAGCTATGCATTCGGACTGTGGGAGGAAACCCAAGTACCCAGAGAAAACCCAGACAAGCACACAGAGAACATGGAGTTCAAGTTCATGACATTAGAAATGCCTTTTTCTTCAGCAGCGGTTTGTTTTGGGTGGATTTGAGGGCATCAGACTGTGTATGACTTGACTAATTGTGGGGCTGAAAACAGAGCATAGCCTGGGGGTAGGTGATGAAATGTTTATATACACAAATGGAATGATCTTGTTAGTGGAGACTCATTATGTTTTTATTCTTCCATGCGAGCAAAGGCTCGCTGTCCTTTCATTTTACTAATCAGCCCCACACATCAGTGCTGAATTACAAAAACGGTCAGGCAAGGAAAACACACCACATTAAGATGAAGATAATTATGAACATCTGCTGTTTTTTTGTTTGTTTGTTTTTTAGCCTCGATGTCAGTTCAATTTTACAGTGACCACCACTGCTTGGAGAGCAGGTACATTGAGTAAGACCTTTGACACTTCAGAACTTTGGTGGAAAGATATCCAATAACTCTAAGAGCCAGTTTCTTGGTAATTTGCCAAACTTATTGCAAACATATCAAAGTTTTTTTCTTTTTATTTCACCAATGACTTCAGAATATTGATCTTGGTTTTTAAATTGTACCAAAGAGGACTTTAGTCTTGGAAAAATCTCTGCTGGATGATAACTGATCATTTATTCATATAAGAATAAGAATCCTTTATTGTGACTGTCAAAACATTGTTACATAACATTCAGCAGTGAAATTTGTTTTAGCAGCTCTTCAGAAAAGAAAAAAAACACAATTTAACTAGCAGAACAGAGTGAGTAGTTAAATTAAAACATGACATATAAAATTTATACAAACTCTGCAGTCCCTGCTGACCTGTATAGTTACTGTGCTGCAATGTTCATATATACACAACGTAAACTTTAGGAAGTAGAGTGCAAATTTAAGTTAAAGTTACAGTTGAAGTTAAAGTGACCCAGTGCAATGGGGGTAAGGGTTGTGCAGCAGTAGGTCAGGATGCTTTCGATGTTGACATGTAGACGTTAACCACCAGGTGCTGCTAAGCCTTCCTCACCTGACAGGAGATGAGATGTGTTGAGGTCCAGGTTGTTATGGAAACACCAGTTGGTCAGGTGCTGGACCTTTTCCTCATAGGCTGATTTCTTGTTGTTGGTAATCAGTCCTAAAACAGTGGTGTCATCACCAAACAATGCCAATGGTGGGATGGATGGGGGAGCAGTCACGGGCGAAGAGGAAGAAGAGGAGGGGACTGAGGACACACCCCTGTGGGGTCCCGGTGTTTGGGATGAGTGTGGAGGATGTGCCATCTCCCATCCTGACATGCTGGGGTCTTTTGCTTAGAAACTTCAGCACCCAAGAACACAATGAACTGCCAAGGCCCAAGTTACTCAGCTTGGTGATCAGATTATGGGGGATGACTATATTAAATCTGGAACTGTAATCCACAAACAGCATCCTCACGTAGGTGTTCTTCCGGTCCAGGTGAGTGATAGCTGTGTGGAGGTTTATCACAACTCCATCTTCTGTTGACCTGTTTGCCTGACAAACAAACTGATGTTGGTGGAGGTCAGCAGGGCCTGCAGACTTGATGTGGGGAAGAATGAGTCTCTCAAAGCACTTTGTGATGATATGTTAATATAGTTAATTAATTGTGTAAGACAATGTGATGTAAAGTTGCATTCATTTTGGTCATTATATTTGTTGCAGAAGTATTCATCACAGAACTTTAACAACTGAATGCAACCTTACTTAGGCCAACAGTCTCCAACGGCTGCTGCCTGTGTGTATATGTGTTTTCGGCTATTTGCTTTGTTTTATTGTTTTAAACATCAAAGTAATTGTGTTTGTGGCACAACACAAAGCTTTCACAATGCCATACT
The DNA here is from genome assembly GCA_028564865.1 of Zenarchopterus dispar. Lineage (NCBI taxonomy): Eukaryota > Metazoa > Chordata > Actinopteri > Beloniformes > Zenarchopteridae > Zenarchopterus > Zenarchopterus dispar. The sequence goes on along the minus strand of JAOWBL010000004.1, from coordinate 3,682,770 downwards.
TTGCAAAAGACGACAGATGGATTTCTACTTTTTACCGAGCTTTAACACAGCTGAGCATGTACTGATATCACTGAGCCTGGTTGTTAAGTTAAGCTTAATCAAGAAGAATGGGCTCCTGTTTCTATGTGTATTTACACAAACAATGCGACGTCTCTTTTCAATGCAAAGATCACATCTAATCCAATAAATATGTAGGTCACCTACTATACGGTTGTGCATCTGCCATTAAGCTAGCATGAAAACAAACTGAAAACAAAGCCCCCCCCCCCAAACTCTCTTTTGTAGTTCAGGCCTCCCCAGCTCCAGCTAACCCCCACTTGAGCTTTAGTGTGATCTCATTTCTCTCATGGTTTTCTGGGACATGTGGGATGTGTTATTGTTATGCAAAAAAGCAGTTCACTGATATGCAAGAATTACGCATGTTGGTAAGTTCTGTTAGGCAAGACCGTGTTGTTTGATCAGCAAGTTTACAGTAAAAATGTCTCCTTATGCATTTCTTTTCTGTGGCTTTGTTATAACTGGGTCTTGTTAGAGATACAGGCAAAATCACATAGTCCGAAAGGCCAGCCAAGTGGAGGGTGACCCAACTGGAGGAGCCTGTTGTGATAAAGTCCAAGAAGACTGCAAGGCTGCAATGATTCAGTCGACCTTCCCAAGCCAACCTACATACAAATCATCATGGTCAATTAGTACAATTCAGAGCTCAACATAATGTGTTCTTGCTCATGAGGTGATTTAGGGGTCCACACCACTTTGTATGAACTCAGCTGTAAAGGCTTACACGCCTTCACAAGCACTGTGTTCATCACAAGAACAGCAACTGGTCTTGCCCTCTCTTCACAGAAGGTGATCTCAATCGAGACTGTTCGCTTCTGTGGATCCTCAGTGGTGGAACAAGGTATCAGTGGCCCCAAGAAGCTACATTCAAGAAGCTGTTGGAAACTCTACTCTTCTAGATAAACATTCGGTCGTGAACTGCACTCTCTCTTCAACCTCCTAAACTGCCCTTGAATGTTGTCTTAGCTGCATATATCCAAATCCAAATGCTCACGTCTCTGCACTTACCTTCTGATCTATTATGTTACTGTAGCTTGATTGTATTCCTCTGTCGTAAGTCTTTTTGGATAAAAGCATCTTCATAATGTAATGTAATGTATTCTATTTTTTCAAAAAAAGGACTATGCCCTGTTCAGTTTTTAATCACAGCTCAGAAGTCTAGACAGTGCTAAGAGCTAAGCAGCTATATTGACAACAGCTAGCCATGTACAATTCCAGCTATCAGTTACAAAACCACATTCAACATTAAAACAAAATAATAAATAAATAATCACAAGAAAGTAGGTATAATAACTGGAAGTGAAGAATCTTTGTTCTGTTTATGAAGTTATTTATTTCTGCTTTTTGGCAAATAATTTTAGTGATACATAAGTGAACAATCTGGGAGTTCATGACTGACAGACTAGTTGATCAAAAGTTGTTTTTTTCTATAGCTGGCACATGAAGTACTGGTGAAACTATCAATATTTAACTAATGCACAAGCTCCTTTTAATTTTTGAGTATGAGGAGTTACTTTGCCAACCTGCCTGCAGGCCTCCAGCTCCCACCAGCGGCACTTTCCCTGTTGTAATTACTGGATGTTGTAAACCAACAAAAAGTAAAGTGGGGACACAACAACTCTTAAAACTAGTGCAGTTGAGCAGTATTTTGAGTGAAATTCCTGAGTTTACCAGTAATTTCTCAACTTCAGTTTATCTGATTATGGATAATAAGTAGCTGCGAACCAAGATACTGATTGAAATACCAATAATGTGAATGGTACCAATTCATATTTTAGAATCTACTTTCTCAAAAGTTTTTGACTGATCAATGAAAAATGAGGCATAATACTTGTTCTGATCAACTGCTTTAACTGTGTAATTTAAACCTCAGGAGCAGCTGTAATGGTGCTATGATTTTTCTTAAAACCAGTTTGATGTGTCATTCAATAAATGTCATTATATTCTAATGACATTTTGATATAAACAATCTTTTTTTGTCAGAAAGTAGAACTTAGATACAACTGAGGGAAGATTCAAGTGGGGGAACGTAATTACTTTAAAGACCAAGATCAGAAGTATATGAAAGAAGCTTGTCTATAAGATATGACAATGATGCCATAGAAAAACCTTTTTTTACCCCACCTTTTGCTTCAGTAAAGTCAAGAGACACAAACCGGGAAGCAATGAAAATGAGTCAATTTTCAAGGATCGGCTCCTGACCGACTCAAAACAGGTTAGCAAGCTCCCAGCAGACTGATAAAGAAACAATGATTAAAAAACAGATGTTTCCTTCTTTCTTGGACAGTATATGATGCTTCTCATGAGCTAGTCTAGAAAAACAATGCACAAAAATGTGAAAATCTGATTCTTGGCGGTCTCTGGAACCAAGCTGCATCCTCACGGACATGTGAGGGAGGCTTAAAATCCCATTAGGGCTGATCAAAATTCAAAGGAAGCATGCATTGCCTGCCCTCAGCCTAAAATCTATTCCTGTCAGCACTGAGTAGACAGCCAGATATGGGCTAAATTGAGACACAGTCTATTTTGGTAGGAGGAAAGTGAGTGGATAGGAAGAAAACATCAGCGGAGGGAGGGGGAAGAAAGAAAGAAGGGAGTAAGAGAAAAGGGGGATGATGGGATGACTCGGAGAAAACCCTTAAACCTGATTCCTACTGTAGAGAGACAGAGGCTTCCTGTAAATAGTGCATGTTTGTTTCCAAAAGAGATTCCAGCGCATACACTCACCCTTTTCTGAGGCAGTGAGCCGTGGAAGATACTAAAGCTTTCCAAGAGGAAGAAGCAACACCAGCTTTTGTGATTCAGCCTCGTTAATCAATTGTGGAGGTCGTTGGAACAGTAAAGGTCTTACTATAATGGGGCTGAAGCTTTCACACAGACACAAACAAGTCTGAGAGCACTTGCACACTTTCTAAACCACTGGTCAAACTCAATGAAACACATTATTAAAAACCAGCACAGTGAAGCAGTCAGCCATAATGGGGGAAACTACAAAAAAAGTACTCTGAAAAGATCCACAGGATAGAAAACTTTGTCTTTTCACTTTCTCGCTGTGGGAATGGCAGGTGTGTGAGTCTGGAAATGGTCAAAGACTTGACTCAACTCGTCTGCTCTCCCTCTCTCGCGTTCGGTGCCGTTTTTTCTCACATCGACTGAGACTAAAGAGATTAACTGAGGGAGACGAAGCCACTGTGGCTCGGCCGGGCTCCACACAATCCCTCGATATTCCAGGACTTCCAAGTCTTTCTGTTGCTGCTGTCAGCTCATTCCTTACTCTATTTAATTACGCTCAACTCCATGGAGTCCCTGCTCAGTCCTTCAGCTGAGGTGTTGTGCTTTTAAATTATAGGCTGCGCCATTGCTTGTGTAAAATCTATACAATCCATATAGAGTTAATTACATTTGACTTGGCAGTCAAGCCTAAAACGCACACGCCTGCCCTTAAAAAGTCACGTGTCTGCATTGACAGAGTGTAGGCAGAGTTTAAAATGGCTCAACCAAAAAAAGAGATGTCGACACAAAAATGCCACCCACGTGTTTGAAATTAACAGCTGCACAAACAGAAAGTGGACTCATGCATTCATAAGAGGCTTGAAGCGCAGACCATGCAACTCCTGGTGGAAGAAATGAACTTCCTTTTGTATATGAAAAGATTAATTTGTAATTAATGTAGTACAATGGTTTACTCATGTGATGGGGTTTTTTTTCCCATCAAAACAACATCCAAAACACACACTGCCAGAGCTGAAACAAGTACTTGTGGAGTTCTGATGGGCTCAGTGGTTGCTTGGTCATCTATGAATGGTCTATCCCCAAAGATAATGGGCCAGTCATGGCCACATGGTCAACCAAGCCTGGGCACCGTTACCAAGCAACACCAGCTACCAGTTGTTTGATGGTCCAGTTGGAATGGTCCTGAAATGCTCCAAAGAAAACCAGAGGACCCAGTTGCTACAAGCGGAGGGAGCTAATGAGCTATTGAGAGTCTTACAGTCTTAGGAGTGTTCATGACAGGGTGTATTTTCTCTTTGGGATGCACTGGAAGCATGAAAATGCAGGAACTACCACTCTATGTTTTGTAGATATTTTGTTTCAAAATACTGACAGCTACAGCATCATTCAGAAATTGCTTACCCTGCAGGCAAAAGTCAAAAGCATGAGTATCAAATCCAAAACTGCAAAAGTGGATCGACAACTTAGCAAGTGAAGGATAAATAATAGAGGCAAGAGCAATATTCAGATTGAATAATCGTGAAAAACCAGTCAAATAACTAAAAGGAGCAAAACAATGAGAAAAATAAAAACAAATTATTTAAATAATCAAAAAATGCATGAACAAAAAACATGACAGATCCAAGATGCAGATTTGTGTTTTACTACTTGTGGTTCCATTTGAGCCTGTGTAATGATGATGTCTTTTTTCCCCCCTATAATAGACTGTTGGGACACTGGGAAATATGCTTAGTTTCTGTGATGCTGAGAGTCGGCCACACGAGTGGATCCATACCACCCCCTCATATCTGACCATAAAATATTAAGCTGCAGCCACCAGACACTTCGACTGGAGGCTGAGGGAAGCAGCTCGCTTGGTTCCCTTCAAGGGCAACAAAATCCAAACATCAGCACCAATGAAACCCCTTAACAACCATTTTACATCTTGTTAGAAGTTGAAGTTTCTCCCGCTTTTCCTTGATCTGTTAACAAAAATCGTTTGGGAGACCCACGACTGGGATTCACAATTACAACTCCAAATCCAAAAAAGCCAGGACACTGAAAAATGGGGAAAAGAAAGATGGAATGTTTTGCAAATCTTACAAACTTATGCTATTTATATTGTATCATCCTTAGAAAAGATTATGCGAGGGCACTCAGTGCACCCCCAATGGTCCATTCACATCTGGAAACTAATGATGCAAGTTCCTGAAGTTTTGGGGGAGGAATGTTGACCCATCAATTTCTGATATAGTTTTTTTTTTAATTATGTGCTAAACGTTTTCAGTTGATGAAGGGTCTGCACTACAGACCAGTTTGCCACCTGGACCCCTCCACTATGAAGTCCTGCTCTTGCCATGGATCCAGTATGCAGTTTAGCATTGTCTCACTGAAAGTTGAAAGTTCTTCTTTGAAAAACACATCAGCCATTTTCAAACCCACAGACAACGTGCTGCACGTACAAAATAGTACACAGTATGTACTGAACACTGATCTACATAACTATGTGCTGCATGTACAAAGTAGTACACAGTATGTACTGAACACTGATCTGGTGGGTGTTGTTAGTACGTAGTGCGAAACCATAAAGACAATTATGATGCAGAACAAATGGAAGCAGGTCACATGACTGATCTGACCAGCTCCCACTGTGGAGGTAAATTATGGGATATAGCACACAAGGTGGACTGGTCAGGTTTTATACTGGAAATGTTTCCAGAAGCAGCAAACCATCAGACTATTTGGCACAGATTACAAATTTTCGGAAAATCACAAGTGTCTGGATGGGAACATATGCGACTCTAAACCTTATGCGTTGTTTTCAGCACTGATATTTCCCTTTCACATGTACAACCTGCCCAGTCCATAAACACTAATGCACATAGAGATACTGGCTTTGAACTGAGCACCAAGAACCAGTCAGGCTGCACGTCTCGTCTTTAGTCCGGAGAGTGTGTCATTCACAGTTTCCAAAAACGGCTACAAATTTAGATTTGTTAATCCACAGGACAGTTTTCTACATTGCCTCTGTATTGTTTTGATTCTGGGATTATGCTCAAGTGTGACTTCTTTGCACGACAGTCACTGAAATTCAGAAGTGTTCTTGAGCTCATGCTGTGATTTTAATTAAAGAATCATATCTGGTTTTAATGCGCTGTTGCCTGAGGGCCAGAGGATTATGGGCAATGGGTATTGATTTTCAGCCTTTTTTGCATTGCACAGAAACTTTTTCAGATTGTTATAATCTTTTTATGATATTATGTGCTGTAGATGATGAGATATTCAAAGTCATCGCAATTTTATATCCTCCATTATTGTGAAATTGCTTCACTTTTTTTTTTACAGATTGGAGAACTTCTGATCATCTTTACTTTTGACATACTTTGCTTCTCAAAGACGCTCATTTTTAATCATCTCACTGACTTGTTGCCAAGTAACCTAATTAGTTGCAAGATGTTCCTCCAGGTATTGTTTTTAAGTACCACTTCCTTTTGCAGGCTTAAACTTTTTTTGATACATGTTGCTGCTATCAAATTCAAAAGGACCTAGTATTTTACATGACTGGTGTAGCGTCTCTCTTCCATCATCTGAAATGTTTTCTGAGTTCTTTTGAGAATAAAATAGGACTTTATGAGATTTGCAAATCATTGTGAATAAAACACAGACAGATGCTCTAAAACCACCAGCACGCAAGGCTTTAAATCAACTGGTACCCAAATTCAATTTGCTGTTATCATGTGACGGTTATTTTGTGCAAACAGTGAACACTACTCAGCAAAGGTTATAAAAAGAGGACATAATGCATTTAAAACTAAATCAGAGTCCTCCTCAGTTCACCGTAATATCCACATTTAGTAGATAAACAGGAATGTCATCACTCTAAGAGGATATTACTTTAAATGCATGTGACAAATAATAAACAAAAAGGTTATGGCTCATCGTATCAGCTAAACTCATTGTTTATATGAAGGAGTGCTTCATTTATTAGCCCTTCGTGAAATACAGTTGCAGCTTAAATGCAAAAACCCATTTCATCTAAACAGAGGTTAATAGTCGACCGTACACAATCCCATTTTATGTTCCCGACTTATGTATTATGTGCATTTCCTAATAGGAACATCACAAACAGATGCTTCTATAGACATCAGACAATGCTTTGATGCAGAAACAATTATATTTTCTCAGAGAAAATCTTTTTTATCCTGGTAGGATTCTCCCCCCTCCTGTTTTTCTAATCTGAGGCACCCTGCGGTGCATCACCTTGGCGTTCGCGCTCACATTCCAGCCCCAGAGATTTACTGGTTTGGGAATCGCAGGAGTTAAGACGCATCATCTAAATGCTCAGCCCAAACACACAAACCCTGCCTTTGCTCTGTAGACCGACTTTTGTGGATGGGTTTTAGCTTCTTTCCCAAACAGCTACCTTTACTCCAATTTTCTATACAATACAGCAGTCACCCACAAACCCATTACCTTTACACCCACAAACCCAGTATCTTTACACCCACAAACCCATTACCTTTACACCCACAAACCCAGTATCTTTACACCCGCAAACCCAGTGTCTTTACACCCGCAAACCCAGTGTCTTTACACCCACAAACCCAGTATCTTTACACCTACAAACCCAGTATCTTTACACCCACAAACCCAGTATCTTTACACCCACAAACCCAGTATCTTTACACCTACAAACCCAGTGTCTTTACACCCGCAAACCCAGTATCTTTACACCCACAAACCCAGAGTCTTTACACCTACAAACCCAGTGTCTTTACACCCGCAAACCCAGTATCTTTACACCCACAAACCCAGAGTCTTTACACCCACAAACCCAGTGTCTTTACACCCACAAACCCAGTGTCTTTACACCCACAAACCCAGTATCTTTACACCTACAAACCCAGTGTCTTTACACCCACAAACCCAGTATCTTTACACCCACAAACCCAGTGTCTTTACACCCACAAACCCAGTGTCTTTACACCCACAAACCCAGTATCTTTACACCTACAAACCCAGTATCTTTACACCTACAAACCCAGTATCTTTACACCTACAAATCCAGTATCTTTACACCCACAAACCCAGTTACCAAAGCAGAAAAGAGAGAATATGAAGGATGAATACACATTAGGCCTTTTCAGTCACTGAAAACACTTATTTGAACATTCCCTTCCTTCATATTCATTCATCCAGGGTGAAGAGCCCCGTCACATCTGAACCATGTTAGTCTGGTGACTCACATTGAGATTAAAGAAGCACCCCGACTGGCTGAATCGCATGTGTGGTATAGCTCAGAGGGGAAAAAAAAGCTTATTATCACTATGACATGATTGTATAAATGTGTTTTTTTTTTTTACATAAACCTAAATAGGCAGGCAGCCTTAGAAGTACAAAAAAGTTTGGTTTTAAACACTGAGCTCAACGAAGTTCAATCATAACAAGCTTCAGACTTAATTTAAACAAAGGAAACACATGTGGGCACACTAGATCTCAAGCCACACAAACCCACTCACTGTTCATGGCTTCTCCTTCCATAAAAATTCATCACTGCATTGTTTTTCTACATCTGACACCGTGCTGTCGAGCGGTCAGTGGGTGCACCGCTGAACTCTGAAAAATGCATTTCACCTGAAAGCAGCACACACTCTTTATTCTGTGTGTGATAAATGTGTCATCAGAGTTTCAGTTGTCAGTCGCAAGCCAATCACCAGGGGACTGAGTGGACAAGCCTCAACAATGCTGGTGACTTAAAGTGTAAGAGTAAGTAGCACAAATGTGGCTTTTGAAAAATAAATAGATAAAATGTCAATGCTTGGCTTACACACAAACACAGAAATCAGTTTTACAACTGACACAGATATCTGACTTGGCAGACAAGGCTCCGTAACTCTACAGTTCTGGATGGTCAATCTTCAGAAGAGGCTAAATGATTCTTTTCTATGTTTTCTGACCTTGAAAAATGTTACAATGATTAATTATAAACTTAGATGTGACCTGAGGCTAAATAAAAAGAACTCAAAGTCTAATAATTGTGTGTTGTGGTACACAATAACACTTCCTTCAAGAGTTTTTTTTCTAACAGTGGCTCTCTATGACATCATAGATGGCCAAATTTCCTTTTATGGACATATTCTTTCTGTGGTGCACCAAGAGCTTCCGTTGGCATTTTCAGAGAAGTTTATGACTGTGGATTAAGGATTATGTATGTTTTTATTCTGCTGGACGTGGATCTACTTGTTGGGGGAAAAGGAAAATAGCTTCTTCAGTGAATCTCATGAAAAAGAAAAAGTAATCATCAAGACAGTCATGATTGTTGGTAACGTATGGAGTAAAACATATTTTGGCTACAGCAGATGTTTCTGACTCAGTCAACATTTCACTTCACCAACATTTCCCACATCTACACCCTTTAACTCCAACGTATAGAAAAAAGCATTTATCTATTGTGTATACATATACATTGTCACATTGACAACTTTGTCTTGTAATAAATTATTGACATTAGTTTTTCCTCAAGACATTTTGTGCTCATCTTACCCTGATTCTCCTCATAGCTGCCACGATCTCCATCCGACTGTTTGGCCTGGGTACATCCAGACTCCCCACGTACTGAAGCAAACAATCACACACAGCAACACGTCAGTCCGATCAGACTCCATGCGTTACAGCAGCACAAAAACATTCCATAATCACTCATTTTTTTTTGTAATATCATTCATGAAAACATTTCTGCTTCTATCCCCCCCCAGCTCTCATAATTGAGCCCGGTGCCCATTCAAAGCTGATTCAGCTTTATTTTTATTCTCGAATTTGACACTAGATAAACTCTAGCTCCCAAAAGTGGCGCCTGGGGACCATCTGGGCAACCTTGAATGTAAAAATGTGAAGCGAGGGATCATGTAAACAATTAGCCCCTGTAGAGTCAGGCGCTGCCCACGCCGTGTGCTCATGCTCATCTTAAAGTGTAACAGCATGAAGCAGATTTTCCTTCTGTTGAGATCTACTTCTGTATTTATATTTTTATTGCAGTGTGGGACGCCTTGTGTTTCTATTTCAGACAAAAGTGTTTAATGTGGAGTATAGATGACAGCGCCATGCCTGCTTAGTAAGCCCTTTGTGCCTTGCATACATTAGAATGCATTAGAGGCTGCGAGGAACATGTTTCTCTTTGATGTTGTTATTTGGATCACAGCTGATGGACTAAGAGCATAAAATCTGCACTGCTGACTTCTGGTTTTGTAGTTACATTTAATGACTCATACACTTATTTCCTCTTTCTCATTCATAATCTCGTGGGTTATCTATTGACAGAGATTCTTCTTTCTGAAATATTACAGTTTTCTTAAAGTGTCCTTGTTAAAGACGGAAGCGCTGCTCTAAGCGTTTCCCTTCAGTTTTGTGGTTCGACGCTATTCAAAAGCCGTTGTTGGACTTTGGATCAGTAACACTCCCCTTCTTCCAGTGAGCTTCTTCCTGTTCTACATTAGCAGTATCAATCAGCAAACACAGAACAAGATAAGGCTGCAGAATTGTGTGACTTCAGACATCTGTAAACAGACAGAGCATACTTGATGTTTTTCAGTGTCTGTAATGTGATTCCTGCTTTGTCAGTTCCACATTATTGGAATTAGAAACTTTTAAGCTTTTTTTTGCTACAGCTGGCGATGAAATGTTCTGTCTCCTCTGGATCCAGCTTTGACTTTCAGGAGACGGTTCCAGCAGACGCAGAAAAAACTGACTCTGGATGCCATTGGATAGAGAAGCATTCAACCAGAACAACAAAGCATATAATGGCAGTTTTGATTGGTGATTCTTGGACGTTCACATATGAGTCGTCACATGAAGCCCGACCCTTCCCTGATGCGACTGGTTCTGTAGTGATGGAAACAGCTGTGACCATGAGGGGTACCAAACCCATCTCTCTCTAGACATTTTTCGTGAAGTGAATGGTTGTCCAGGTTATCTCAGCCCGATGTCCATTGTTTTCCTTTTGCTATTATCTTGAATTTCTTTTTTTTAATAAAATTCCACTTTTAATGAGAACAATTGTCATCTGCATCCTCATTACAAAAATGATTTATGAAAACTGAACTGTTGCTTCCTCAAAAAGGTTAAGAATTCAAAGATTTTAGAAAGCTTGAAAAAGAAAAAAATAATCTGCACGTATAAGAGTGTGTCAGTCATATAAAAGATTTTTTGCCTAATATATTCTGTTGTTCTGGCCCTCGTAGCCACTAGGGGGGTCCCAAGCTACAAGGTCATCCTCAACCTAGAGCCTGTAGGGAGAAATAAAATGACCTGTCTTCATTTGTAATTTTCTAAATAAGAACATTTAAGTCCTTCATTGTAAAGCATTTAAATTATGCTTCACAACCTAAGTCCTATTGCACATTTGTGAGTTTATAATGTCAGAAATTCAGATTGTTTTTCTTTATAATGTACAAGTTTTTAAAGGAAGAATTGCCTTTTTTTCTCACAGGAAGGAAAATTTTTAAAGAAAAAAGTTCCAGACAAGTCAGAAAGTACAGGTTTTCTCTTGTAAATTTGCGAGTTCATAGTCAGAACTCCTGATTATATATGTGCAGGTTTATCAAACCAGAAATCCTGCTTTTCTTTCAAGTTTGCAATTTTATAAAGTTAGAAATTCTGATTTTTTTTCTTGTAAATTTGTGAGTTTGTAAAGTCAGATTTTTTTTTTTACCTCATAAGTCAGCAAATTTACATTAGTGTCAAAATTTCTGACTTCTTTGGCAAATTTCAAGTTGAAAAAGACACTTTTTCTTTTGAATCTATGTGTTGTTTTTTTCAAGTTTGGGATTTTAGCTCAACTTGAACTTTCTAACTTGCACTTCAGTCTCACAAATCGAGCCTGTGTTCTTCTTAAAGTATAAACAGATGACTAAATCCTCACAAATCATCTTAAATGGTTTGCATTCGTTCATTGTGCTGGAGTTTTCTAAAACAGGGCTCCCCCGCCCCCTCATCGGGATCTTGCGTGGGGCCCCGAGGATGCCAGAAACGGCGCTGTTAGAGACCACATGCGTGCACTTTTGAACAGGACATGGTGCCATGTGTTCAAACTTTACACTGGATCCCAGCTGCTGCGTCTAGTGCACCTGCTGCTCCCGACAAAACAACTCTGCAAAGGCCGTTTTTGGTTTGAATAAAGACGGAATCTGCTCTGATTTCACCTTGGCTTGGAAATATATCCCATGCTGATAAGCTTCCTCGTTATGCAGCGGCACTCTGGAGTCCGCCACATCGTCCACCAGGTTGTACCTGTTCCTCGCAGGCATCCCGGGCTCCAAACGAGGGTCAACTCCTCTAAAACACAGTAAACAGCGTCCAGCAGCTGAACAGATCAAGGCAGGATCGCCACAGTCCCCATGCGCGCGCTCAGCGCGGCTCCAGGAGACACTTCCCGGTGGAAACGCGCTCCATTGTTGCCGCTCGGAGCTCCAAACGTCCCGTCCTCAAGAAGGACAAAACTGCGCGTCTGCTTCCCCAAAACCGACCACCGACTAAAGAGCCCCGCTCCACGTCTGCTTCCAAATGAATAAAATCACGGGGGGACGTCAGGTGCAGAAGTCCCAGAGGGGATCCAGAGCCGTTCCTCTCCGCAGGTGATGCAGCTCAGTCGCTCCAGACGCCGCAGCCGTCTGTCTGTCTCTCCCTCCCTCCACAAAGCACAAAGCCAGTCCCTCATTGGAGCGAAGTTCCCAGGCATGAGGGCATGATGCAACCCGGAGCTGGGAGACCAGCCAACAAACAAGTTAGTCCTCCCCTCAGGATGTGAAAATAAGACTGCCTACTCTCATTTCTGGGAGCTGAAGCCGGATTTACTCTGGGGAGCACATTTAGCAGACAGCCAATTTGAAGTATCTCCAATGCTGAAATGGGGCTCTCAGGTTGCACACATTGTTCGATTGTTACACAAAACACTGCAGCTTTTTACTCCACTGTAAATATTTTGCATCTGTACCAAGATACTTTATCAAAGTAGGATTTTATCTTCAGGAATGGTCAATTTCCTAAGATCTTGACGTTTGTTAAAATACTGCAAATACTCAAAAGCTCCCTGTGTAACAACACTATTAATAGCCGATTTTAGGGGATAGAGTCAAACTTCACTTTAACCCCATGCTGATACCAAATACCAACAAGGAACTTTGAGTTGAAACCAACCAAGAAGTAACAAAAGTTACAGTTCATTGACTGACCACTAGAGGGCTCAAAAAGCTAGTCAATCTCCAAATACATGCGCATATTTACATCCTGGTTCAAAAAACAAAAAAAACATACAGACATTTGGACCAGATATGTCCTCAGCATCCTTCGTTCACTTTGGAGTTTGGTTTTTTTTTTACTTTTCACTCTACGCTGTCAAAACCAGCCAGTTAAATTGCTAACAAATTAACTAGTCCTGGACAAGAAATCGTACACCAGGGGTGGAACTGTTTCAAAGCATACAGTGAACAAATTTGATTGGCTGACAGTATGAAAAAGGCACATCAGATGTGGTTGCATGTGATCAGCCCACGTGGATGTGTTGTATGTCCCTGGTACTCGTACGTTTTCTTCATTTGGCTCTATGTTGAATGATAATTGTAATGGTGGTAAAAGTTGTTGAAAACAACAATTCCAACTACAGTGAAGGTCCCATACGAAGGCTGCATCAGTCTAAACCAGCACTTCTACTCACAACATGGCGACAAAGAATAAGAGTGGATGGGACTATACGGCTAAGATAATAAATTCTGTTATTAGTTAGCATTTTGCTCAAATGAACGCTGTCACTGATAATTACAGCAGATTAGGACATTATTTCCAACTTTCATGAATTCAGAGATTTTCAGAAGAAGCATGTCAAATTTTGAGGAAATAGTTAATTTCACCCCGTGACCCAGAAATGGAACAACGGGTCAAGAAGATGGATGGG
>JAOWBL010000004.1:3613495-3638020 GCA_028564865.1 Zenarchopterus dispar | reverse complement strand
TCAATGGTGGACTGAGTGTGGCCAGATGTGATTGTATAATCCTCAAGAGGCTCATCTCTGTTTTCGTCATCAGAAGCCGTGGTGCTCTCAAAGCCAACTGGAAGCATTTCATCATGGATGGACGTAGCAGGAGAAACCGGTGAGGACACTTTGGGTGAAGCAGACGCAGACAGTTTGGGTGAAGCAGACGCAGACAGTGTCTGCTTCTCTGTTTCTCTTGGACTTAGCTGCACATCTTGTACATTTTTATTTGTCACGTCATCATGGTCTTCAACATAGTCTCCTTTTTCCACTTTCTGTTCAGGCTGGTGTTCATCTACAAAAGGGGTGGGAATATTTTTATCCACTACCAGTGCCTGTGGCTCATGAACTTCTTCTGTCTCTCCTTTCTCTTCATAATCCCCTCCCTCAGGTGTCTCTTCCATTACAGTGCCCTCATCTTCAAATTTCTCAGAAACACTGCCGTTAAGTTTCCCCTTAAGTGCTTGTTCCTCTGGAGTCTCTCCACTGTCACCTTCAGCCTCTGTTGTGGTTATGCCCTCATCAACAGACTCCAGTGCCTCGGGCGACTCTTTACTTTGTATCAGTTCTTCATGGTGCACCATGACAGTTGCATCATTTTCTATTAATTCTTCCGCTCTGAGCTCTTCAAAGTCTTTAGTAAGGTCCTCTGGTGAGGACATCAGAGATCTTTCTATTTCTGGATCCTCTACAGCAACAGCAGCAGCAACAGCAGCAGCAACAGCAGCAGCGGCACTTGCTGCCACTTTGCTGTCCACCTTCGTCTCCTTCTTTGTCACCTTAGATTTTCCTTTTTCTTTAATCTTTGAGGGAGCTCCCGTGTCTTTCTTTGAAGCGTCCTCTTTCTTCATGGGTTTGAGATTCTTGTCCTCACCTGCTGTGGATGCCTTTTTCATGTCTTTAGACGGCTTTTTGACATCTTTCTTTTGCTCCTTCTTCTCTTCCCGCTTCTCTTTCATGGGGGAATCTCTTCTGATATCCCTTTTCAAAACTCTTTTCGTCTCCTCTTTCTTTAATTTCTCATCCTTCTTACTCTCTTGTTTGGAGGTTTCGTCTTTTTTCCCAGCTTCCTTTTTTACCTCTTTTTTCTTCTCCATAGATGCTTTGGCATCCTTCTTAACAATCCTTTCAGCTTTAGGTTTTCCCTCCGGCTTCTTTTTTTCTGGAGTTTCATTCGAGACAATTTGATCTGCCTTTGCTTTTGATTCTTTCTCAGATACCTTCGCCTTTTCCTTTTTCAGCAGGAGTTTCTCCTTTTTCTCTGTTTTTTGTGTTTTTTCTTGAGATGATTCTGCATCAATCTTTGCCTTCTCTGGTGTGTCCTCCTTTGACTCTTTCCTGATGGTTTTGCTTGGTGATGGTCTTGGGGTTGATTTTAAGCTCTCTTTGCTGTCTGTTCTGTGTTTCATCTTTGCTTGCTTTAGTGGTGCAGTTGGTTGGATGCTGGAAGACATGGTTTTTTGAGTGACAACTGGCTGCTTCAAAAACTCCAAGTGCTTTAGCTTCTCTAAGCCCTCAAAGATGTGATCCTGGGTGGCATTTCCAGGAAAGAGAACTCGCACAACCTTATCTGAAGGATTTGCAGGGTGCCACACAATGAGTGAGGAGATAGAAGTCAGGTAAGAAATGGGGAACTCAGACTCTTTCCCGTTGGGAAGCAGAATGGAAGTGGTGTCTTTTTCACTTCCTGTCCACTGTTTCATAAAGTGCTGCATCTCCTTGCTGTTCTTTGATGGATTAAGCACATACATCTCAAGCTTTCCAACACCCATTTTTTGAAAAAGCGTGATCGGTTCTATAGTGTTTCCTACGGGCTTTTGCAAAGGCTCGATCCTCAGATTTAACTTGGTTAGAAACTGCTGGGTGAGCCCTGCCTCTTCAGCAATCCTGCGCACTTTGTAATTAGGTTCGGGGCTCTCCAGGTTTTCAGGAAAATTCACAAAGACAACACCGATATCTGGAGAAATCATGTTCTTTACCCAGTCACTATTTGCTGTTGAACCTTGTGACTGTTCCTCCTCAAGCTCTGCAATCTTCCTCTGCAACATGCTATTGATGCCTGGCAGATTGTCGTCGCCAATGTGGGTCAAGAGGATGGAGTCTACTCGGTCTAGATGCCTCACCAGCTTCCAGAAGCACGACCTCCTGTCTGAGCCCCCGTTAATGAGCATGTTGAAGCCATTTACGGCAAACAGAGCAGAGTCACCATGACCAGCTGGGAAAATGTAACAGCACGGCTTGGAGAGCTTCAAGAATCCACCTGAGGTCGGGGGTTCTAGCAAGTCAAAAGGAGAAGGGATCTCCACTGATTCAGACAGGTACTCAGTGAACTCTGAGAGGCCTTCCATTTCAGGAAGGATGAGAGCAGAGTTTAGTTTCATGTTAATAAATTCTTGCAGGTTGTGTTTTTCCAAGTTGGAGTTTTTCCAGTCGCCTTGTTCAGGGCAGGAGATTGTGAGGTTGGCTTTGTTGGCTGGGTGAATGGTGCTGAGCAATTCTCCAATCTATGCAGAAGAAAAATGTAAATGATTAATAATTTTTAAAACAGTCTTCATTCAGTACTGACATAAATGCAACTTCACAGTCAATATCCTGTATGTTAATGATTTTTAACCATGCAGTTTCTGAATAAAAGAAAAATTTGGGGGGTCCCTTCTCTCTTCCTGGATCCCGCCCTGTGCTATCTATATTTCTTGACCTAACTTGTGAGCTCCATTTAACTTTGTCACACACTGCCACAAGACAAATTTCATTGCTTCAGACATACGAGTCCATATGTTACACCAAGCTGACTTGATAATCTAACCCTGTGACATGATAAAATAGTTTCTTGGGTGAAAATCCATCATTCTATTGAATACTGCAGGATAAATAAAGATTTGCCTCTAACCGCTATTTGTCACTGCCATGTTAAGATTTTGTGAAGAGTTATCAAGGAGTTCGATCCAACTCAAATAAGTAAAATGGGAAGCTGTTTTTTAGAATTGTCAGGAATGACTACTAAAGCAGTTATGTCTTAAAGGAAGTAATTAACAGTGGGAATGAAAAGTTTGTGCTGATACATAGTTATTTTGCTCTTTGGCCACAAAGCAAGTGTGTCTTCATTTTGGTCTTTTCGGTTCAAAAGAACCTGTGTTAGAAATCTTGTGGTTTCAACACCTCGGGTGGGCTAGGGTGGGCTACCATGTTCTTTTTTTTTTAACAAAAATGAGCTTTTCTTTTCAAAGTAGCCATACTTGATAACAGAACAGAAATTATTTTCTGGTCTGTTATCAACTTAAACATTTGCCAAAAGAACTGAAGTCTGCATGTGAAAGAGCAGCTACTTTGAGTTTTACATAAACACGCGTGTTACTCTGCAGGCGTGTTGGCGTGACAACATGTTTTTGTTGGGTTAAGAATGCAGAGTTATTATAATTAATGTAAACTAAAACTGAGAGTACCAGTGGAAAAAATAAGCTGATTATCTGAAAAAATAAAACTAAAGATTCTTATAAAGCAAAAACAAGATGAGAAATAAAATTAACAAGTGAAATGATATAGAACTGCAGGTAAAACTTTTCACTTTCATTTTGTGCCTTGTTTTTTAATGTTTGGCACTTCATTTTTCTAGTTACTTAAATTTTTGTATAATTTTAATTACTCAAAGGATAGAATATATAATTTTTGCTCCGTATGGTATTGTCGGTAGGATTCTTTCATCCTAATTTTTTTCAAAATTAAAAATATTGATGTGCTTGGTAAATTAACTAAAACTAAACTTAAATAATCAAATGAAATGAAAAACAAAATAAAAATGAAAAAAAAAGCTCTAAAAAACTAACTCTGAGGAGAATAAATTCTGGCATACACTTGATTGTCTGATTTTTATTTGAGAAAATTGGCACACTCTCAATACTTATTTTTTGCAATAAATTTACAAATGGTACTTTGAAGTGTGAAGTGTCATTGTGAACTAGTCATATTAACATTTTCTGTACTGGTGAAAGGAAACTTGTGCATGTTGGCTAACCTCTTGATCTGTGAATATGTCTATGAAGTTGAAGAAAGAGAAAGATCCAGACTGAAGAATCAGTTCACCAGTGTTTTCGGAGCATTGCCCAGAGAGGACCAGAAGCTTGTGGCGGGCAGTGTCTGAGATCATCAAACGAACCTGAAAATTAAAAGAGCAAAGAAACATCCATCTTGAAATTTCAAAAGATAGCAGATATTTAGGGAAGAAAAGACAAGTTTTCCTTAATTAAAAGTGTTTAAAACCATGTCTGACCACATAGTGACATTTCAAAAACAGATCATAAGTCAGTCTCTGACACAACAAAGTTCAACTCGAGTGGGACAAAGAGGCTTTATAAAACATGCCGGACATCTCACACTGGGAAGATGTAGGCCTTCAGCAGCAGTAGGATATTTCTAGCTATCTACCTCTCCCTTTGTCTTATTCTTTCAGTTATACTTGTAGCCTCTTATACACATGTGAATACAGACAGATATGATGTCTATGCATGAATAATTATGTTTGCTGCCCTAAGATATGTGGGAATCTATGTATGCATTTCTTGTGGCAGGTTTTTTGTGTAAACTCTTTTGCTTCTTCTGCACTATACGCACTCATCGTTCATTGTTCTTTTGTGTTATACAGGGTTCATTTTGACATCAAGACTACTGCTGCGATTTTGTTTATATGAAAATGCCTTCCAAACAATTTTCATAAAACCTTTGATCACATAGAAATAAAATGTCCCCACTCATGAGAGCAGGACTGTCAGTGGCTCTTTTGTCAACGCAGCAGATCCTGATGCCCCATGTGGTCAGAGATGGTGCGGCTACATAAAGTGGCTTTAAGAAAAAGCGCTCTAAGTAGCAATAAAGCAAAAGGTAATACAAAACTCTACTGCTGTAGGAAGCAGCTTATTGATTTTGTGTATATGAACTTCCACCAGTGGTGTGTCACTCAAATCCATTAGCTGATTAGCTGACTTGGTATCTCGGCGTTCACTCTGTTTTCATTTAATCTGTCCATCCGTCTGCCTTTCCCCATCTCTGCTGGTTTTTATTCCACTTCGGCAGCATCAGCTGCTCTGGGCGACTGGCCCAGTCACTCCTGCTGTGAGATATTATTAATGCACAGTTTAACTGCAGACATGGCTGTGGGGTGGAGGCAACACAGAAAAAAGGTGTTGTGACACAGGACAAAATCATGTCATCTTTGATTCTCTTTCTTTCTTACCATCAAACCGTAAAATGGTTTATGGAGTCTCGTTTTATTTTTAAATCCTCCAAAAGTCAGTTTTAAAACGCAATGAGAAGTCTGATCCTTGTCATGTTGTAATTGTTTGTACTAGATGTACTAGAAAAGACAACAAAGTCCTCATCAAACAAACAAATAGTTTACCTCGGTGCTGACGGCTTCATCTGAAGGGTTGATGAGCACCACCGTCTCCAGGATATTACTTTTGTGGTGAAGAATTCTCTGCCCTGGACAGACAGAAGAAGCCCATTTTTTAAAAATGTCCACACCTTTTTGTGTTATTTCATTACAAAATGATGTTAAATAAGAATATGAGAGCTGAAAGCATTAATAAAAAGTTATCAAGGACAAATTGATTTATCAAAAACAGACAATCTGTCAGGTGCAGTATACCATGGTAAATGTTAAGTGTCTCTGCAGAGCAAAGCTCTTTATCAATAAGACAGATGTAATCTCTGAAGGGTGGAGAATAACACCTCATTTAATTCAGCGTCTTGACAATAAAGCCTTCATCTGGAGAAGATTCTTTAAGAGGCATCAGTCGGCTACTCTGCTCGCTGCTGACTTTTAGTATTTCTTCATTCAAGTTCACAAAAACTCTCCAGCTGGCTCATTACAAAGCAAAGTCGACCCTGCAATGCTTTTTATTATTATTTTTTTATTGCTGATTCTGCTCTTTGTTTGATTATATTTAAATGTATCAGCAACTTCCAAAAAAAAAGGCAAAGAAAAAAAAAGCAAAATTTTTCAAGCAGAAACTGAGTGCTATTAGACCAAAGAAAAATGATAACCTCAGCAGAACCGCAGGAAGCTGCAGTCAGATGTTAAAGCAATACTGCACAACTTGACCATCTTAAAATTAAAAATGAAAAATCTTTCTGATGTGTGATTGACTCATATTGCACTGACACAGTGCACCCATTTGGCTTGGAATTGATCTATGCAGCTTTTTGGTCCAGTCTGCATGACTCGGGAGAGCATGCATGATGTTTGAGATGTTTGATATTACAGCTCTGTTAGCCAGAAGCTAATCAGCTCACTATTCTGGGTACACACATCATGTCAGAGGTGCTAAACCTTTAACTGGATTTTAATCTTTAGGAAGAAGTGGGAGAAGAAACAGCATGAACTGTGGAAGAGTAAATCTGGGACCAACTTTTACTTGCTGCCAAGAGCTACAAAAAGAAACAGACTGCAACGCCGATAGTGAACTTGTGATCTTCTCGTTGGACAATAAGTATTGACCTTTTATTAGCAGAGGGTTGGGGTGAGCTTGTTGTTGAGTTTTCTTGGAAACAGATGATTTATTGTGGCAACCCCTAAAGGGAGAACCTAAAAAAAAAAAAAGAAAAAAAAAGTAATTTTGGAAATGTGCCACACTGCACTCAGACTAATATCCAAATCGATGTCCGAGAGTGACGTCTAATAAAACTAGTTCCTGTCAAGCTACATCAGCTCTCACATGGAAAGACAGTTTAACTTTGTTTCAGTAGTTCTGTGTACTGTGAAGCAAATTTTGTTCAATGTTTTTTACTCATTTGCGTCTCAGCTAATGGCTGTTAATGGCTAGTGGGACTTGTACTTGTTGGCCGGATGTTTACTTGTGTTCGTTGTTTTAGGATCTTGATCGTCTAAACTAAAAAAATGCTTCTTTCCAAGTAGTCTCGGTCAAGCTGTTTAGACTCTAGCCTGCCAGCGTGGTTTTATGTTTTATGAAGTAAAAATACCTGTTTTGTATCTGTTAGCATCACAGCTGTAAAAATGTTTTTTTCTTCCTTATTCAGTTTTCTTTGTTTTGCTGAACTATTAGGAGTTGTGTGCAATTCTTTTATGTAGCCTACTTAAAAATTTTAAGAGTTGTAAATGTATGTTGTGCTAAAGTTAAGAAACTTATGTATTTATTTAGGGTACAATGTAAAGATAGGATATGTGATTCCATGTGGTATCTCCTCACCGTCTGCCGTTATCCATTTTTATGTTGATTTTATTAGTATATTATAAGAAAGATGTGACATTATCTGAAAATTGATTACCCACCCTTAAATGTACTATTTGTAGAGTAAATCATTTCAACTTTAAACCTGGAAATAAAAGTGTGATACAGCATTTTAACATGTGATTAAAAGGATTTTTTTAAAAAAAAGTACAATTTGAATACATTTTCAGCTTCATAATGTCTTCCATGAACAGTTTCATTAGATTATGCACTTTTTAATATTTTATTACTTTTAGCCATTATCAAAGCATCAAAATCAGTCTTTTGTAAAATGAATTATTAATTATAATTTAACAGGCTATTCCTTCATGTATGTTAGCTTGACTGGTGGCTCTTAATTGTCTGCAGACAATTTAGTAAAAAAGATTAATTCATATTTTTATATGTTCAGCACATAATTTCTTGATACACTTTCAGAAATTAAAAAGACCACTGACAAAGCACAGGAAACTGTATCTGCTGTATTTTGTAAAATTTGAAAAAAAAAAACTATGATCAGATGATTAGCAGATAAGACTAATTATTCTGTCCAAAAATTCACTAACTATCTCAGTTTGTGTGCTGATAAACAATATTGTGACACAGTGATAATTTGCCCAACAGCAATAATTTAATTTGTGACATAAAAGACAAGAATAAGTCAGTTGGAGACAAATTTGGACAAGTAACATTTTAATCATATTAGGCGGATCTGTCGCACAGATCGTTGGGTGTGACAGCCTTCAACCATCCTTTCAGATGACTGATTATGATAATAGAAAATGATCTTCCAACATTTGCTGCAGTGGGTGGAGGAGAGCTCTTTGATGAAATCATCGGCTTTCATCAACCTCACAGTCTTTTTCAGTTTCTTTAGAAATCAATAAATCCCAAAGACATGGGATAAATGTCAGATTTTAAAATGAAATAATAATATTTATGCTGCCAAAACGGAACAAAGAAGATGTGACTTTGGAGCCTGTGGGGCCAGTGAGGTGTTGCTTGGATGCAGTTTGAAATTCAGAAGCATTAAACACAGAAAGAGCTTCATCCCTGGAGACTATGCAGCAGCTATGTGACGGCTCGGCCAATACCATCATACATATTTCATATGGAAGACTCATCATGGACCATGCAACCATTAACTGGACGCCTTCGCCTCAGAAGACTGTCAGTCCCTATGAAAAAACATCTGCATTCATGACTGCAATTTCTCCACACTATATGACCATTGAGGAGAAACAATAACTCTAGATTTCATTACATCCAAGGCAGCTGCCAACAATTTAGCTGTTTAATATGGTTTTATGAAATTGTCTGGAGGGAAAAAAAATATTACTAGCTCTAGTTTAATTTTGAGCTTTCATAATTGACATAAAAATGAGCATTTTGGGCGGAGGAGAATGTTGTTTTAAGTTTGTTTCTGCATATTTTGCAATAAAATATCATCAGGTCTTAGTGTACTGTAACTATGTCATCTGTTTGAGTAAAAAGATAAAAATAATAAATAATAAATGTGTCAGGCAAAATGAGCTAAATAGCTTGATACAAATGAGAGACTGTCTCTTTGAACTGACAAGACTGATCATTTGTGCAAGTTGCCATCTATATTTACGTTTTGAAAGGGTGCGACAAGCTCCAGGTCTGAGAAAACAAGCCAATCCAAAAATCCTAAAAACTGCAGTTCCTTAAATTACCACTTGAGGGTGACTTGAGTAATAACCATAATAACAGAGCCACTTGTAAAAGTTCCCAACTCCACGGCAGATGTAATCAAGTTCACAGCAGATTTTAACATCTATTTCCTATTTAAATTGTATAAAGACATTAAGTTATGAAACAATATGGGCGGGGCTATTTTGAGTGACAGAAGAGTTACTCAAATAGACATCCGTTTCTTCATGATAGAATAGCTATATCCATCTTTGAAAATATGATATTTCAACTGGTCTTGGAATTTTTAAAAAAAGCGTATGTGTTATGCATAAAGTTGCCACAAGTACCAGATATATGCTGAAAACTCAAGTTATTGCCAAACACTACTCTATATAAAACACCCAGAGGACCTCTGCCTCAAACACAAGACAATAATGTACAAACAATTAATCCTGTAAAAATGTTACATAGTTTACTTCAAAAATCTAATTTTAAGAAACCTGCTTTGTGATAAAAAAAATTGCTTCAAGATTAAGGCACATTAAAGTGTCATTTTAACTGATGAGGGTATAAACAGTTTTACTTAAAGCCACTATGTAGTAATACCACTTCTGACCACATGGGGGCGATAACAATACTGAGCTTATGAGTGGGGGGCGGTCCCTCATGTCTTGGAAAATCAGTTTGTTGTATCTTATGCCAGGACAAGATATCTGAACTTTCTGTTGATATGGTGTGCCCATGTGGTCAAACATGGTACTGCAACAAAGAGTGGCTTTAGGATGTTAATTGATCTTTTCAATTATTTACTTGGATTCCTGCTTGACTGAGACCAAAACATCAAGCCTTGATACCTGACACCTTTTTGATGCTTTGGCGGAAATGTTATTTCTTATAAATGGTTTAAAAATAAGAGTTATGTTGGTCTGATAGCACCATCATAAAAATCCCAGCCCACTGTGGGAGAAAAGAAAAAGGTTCAGAATACTTTTGAAGAGGCAGCAGTCTCAAACTGATGACCAGAGGCCCTCAGAGAACAACCAGGGACACGCTTATCTCTGGTCTGCGAAATGAGAGAGAAATCAATCCCTAAAGTCTAGTTTTCATCCAATCAAGCTTGTGTACACAAGCCACATCTGTGACTGCTAATGCAATAGAGGAGAATCTTATTTTTGTCTTTCTTTGTTGGTTCCGCCCTGCTTTCTGGCTTTATATATAATGAAACAGAAAGCCCAGCAGTCCGTACACTTTAAGGAACTTCAAAGCGCCCACCATCATATGTCAGAGCCAGCTCATTAAAAATGACAGATTGCCCATTGAAGCTTGCTTGATGCTGACAATTACCTTGATCGATAGAAGAGTCTCTAACGCCCATGGCGACTCTGTCTCAGCAGGAGACGAGGTAATGTGACATGCATCGCCAAGCATTTTCTTTCTGGCTGAACAGAAAGTGCAAGACTGGCACAGACTTCCTGCCACAGACTGCACTCGATGGAAACATCAATGAGGATGGCATTGCACCAAAAAAAAAAAAAAAAATCTGTGGCAACAGATTCAGAGCCTGCTTCCTTTTCATTTAACAGGACCTTGAATCTAGATGTTATAAAGTTTAATTTCAGGTGCATCCCCTGCATGTTTCAGCATCTGTCTTTGTCGTGTCCTTCAGAGCAAAGTAATTGACACCGGTGACTTTCAGCGACAAAGCTCGGGGCCCCGTAAGTAGTGCTGCCAGTGTCACATGTCCCTGCATCCCCAATAAACGGGGTTAAAAAGTGAACCAGCACTCACAGCATCCCTGGGCATGGAGCTAATGGCACTGAACCATGCTGACTCACCGAGCAATCAATGTCTAACACTGTGGCACTGATGCCTATCAGTAATGTTCAAATTCAATGTCTTCTTCAGATGTTATCTTTAGGGATTCATTTATAAAGTCAGATTTAAAAAAAAAAAACTGTGAGGAAAACATCACTGATAATCCTACAAGCTTTTGATATGCGTGCATATTTAATCAATTAGCTAATCTGAAGACTTTTAACTGAGTATTTTACTTGTAGAAAATGTTGATAACAAGAGGAAGTTTAATTTTGGCATTTATATCGATGAAAGACAGATTCGAAAAACATGCTGTCATAAACTGTTATGATATTTAAGTGTATATAAAATGGATATCAGCTGACCATTTGAAGCCATTTTTGTCTGATTTCCGGTACTCCTACACAAGCTTCACACCCACCAAACCTCCAAACGAATGCCTGGAGTTTCTGAGGTTCTTGTCTTTTCTTGGCATACTGTGTTGGTGTGTTAAATTAATAAAGGACACTTGTCTTAAACGTATCTGCATATTGTGAAAGTAACAGATCACACAACGGATGAACAGTGGTAAACAGTGGAAAAGGATATATTTTCAAAAGCTCAACGTGTTATTGTAGGCAGGAGTAGATTTTGTTTGTTTGTATCTACGAAACGTTTGGAACTACTATTGTTTTTATGAATGCTGGAATGTGTCAATTTTGCTCTCCCAACAGCTTATTGTGCACAGGACACAACGACACCTCACAAGCTTATAAGGACACCGAAGGTAAGAATTTATTAGGACAACCCTGTAGATGAGTCCAAAAACACAGAAAAAGGATGCCATGTCCAGTTTAATGGATTTGTGATTTAGAGATGGTGGTTTTTTGGGCTTCGGTGTTGTCTGCGCTGAAGCCGCTGAGCTTGGAAATCTATAGCTGGAGCATCGTACATCTATCAGAAAGACTGGGAGTCTCCTGTCTGGCTCTGGCAGCAGACTTCCTGCACATCTGATGGATGGGATGTCATCTATCAAGGCGACACATAATTCCATTTGTCATCCTGCGCCTGAAACCACCTGCTGGTTTCCTTCAAACTTTCATCCCGAATCGGCGAGCGTCCTCGTCACGCAGACTTTTGTTTGACCATTTGGACATGTGATCATTTTTTTCTGCCATCAGATTAATTAGAATTTTTATTGTTTTGACATCGGTTTGCTTTTTTTATCATTTGGATCGTTCTTGAATCGAGGAACCATTTTCCTCCCGAATATGATTGGAACGACAAGTGCTCAAGACTTTATTTTGTTTTTCAAGTGCTGATATAAGAATGAATCAAAAATGCTGGATTTCAAATAAAAAGAGAAATCACAACTATTTGTTAAAGGTTCACACACAACCCAAGAGAATAACATTTTCTCATGTTTACAGGTTGGATAGAAGGGTTGGCCCTTCTCCTTTGTTTTTATTTTTTCCCCTTTCCCTTCCTCCCCTGCTCCCATTCGCCTCCCTCCATCTTCTCTCTGTTTAACAGCCCTGCCCCTCTCCTCCTCACTTTCCCTCACCCTCTCTGTTCCCCACCCTTCTTTATGTTCACGGACAGAGACGCTGGGGACCCTGCACCGCTAATTACTCCCAAATCAACTGTGCATCTAGGCAACAGCTTGCCGGGAGGGGGGAAGATAGAGAGGGAGGCATGGAGGATGGGAATGAGGTAAAAACAAGATGGGATCAAAGGGAATGGGAAACCGGACCACAGCTATTTTAGATAAATAGATGTGTTTATCGTAACGGTTCTGTACGTGCATTTCCGACACTTGATATAGGGATTTTATTCCATGAAATAAATCCAGTGATTTAGTCAACAGAAGTATTTGTTGGCTACATTGATTTTTTTGTATCTAAACAGGTATTCCAGTCAACAAAGACTTACTGCTGCTGACCATCAAGGCCATACTGTCTAATGATGGAGCGCGCATCCAGCCACCCTGGATCCACTCCACTCATACAGACACTCCTTCACCTTGCAATTGATGCAGCTAAGGAAAAAGTCATGCTATAAAATGCTGAAAGGGTGTATGCGGGTGCTGGTAATAAAATCTGGATGCTTAGTTGACTGAAAGGACGTTTTAGCTGACAGTGACTGGCAGCATACATACCGGATAAATGCAGAGTATGACTAAGCATATTCACTTAAGTGCTGTTTTGATGTACATTTTTGAGATGATTGCATATGAAGTTTTCCATTTGATGGTTATTTATCTCAACTCTGCTGCATTTTTCTGACAAATACCTCACGAGAAGTAAAGGCACCATCTTCAGCTGAATTCAGTGAAAAGCATTTAAAATACGTTCACACAGAGACCATGGTATAAAGACGCTCTGCTCGTTATTTCATCGCCCCTCACCAGCATCGACAGTGACCCCATGAAGGTGAAATATTGCCTGCCAAGTGTGTGTTCATCTAAAGATGGGCCCTTTCTTCATCTTTGTGGTCAGCAAGGAGTCTTTTACGGCTTTGGTAATCGACTGCTTTATTGAATCAGTGCTGAACAAACATAAACTAAACATGTAGGAGTCGACATGTTTGTTCCAGTGAGACACACAGAGGGAGAGCAGTGCTGGCCTGGTCCCCCGTCGCTGTTCATGTTCGTGGTTACTTCTGTTGCTGGAGGAGGGGGACGTCAGGTGGGTCTGAATATGTGGTTGCCACCGGTCGGTGGTGGCTCTTCCAGGTTGTTAAGGACGGCAGCGGGGTTCGCCGAGGAGCAAGTGCCCCAACTCAAGTGACGAGGTTCGTAACACAGTCACACCTGGTGCTCTCTGACTCTTCAGACTCTGTGGTTTAAAAACCTGCTGGTATTTTTCTGCAGCATCTTCAGCTTGCTTGTCACGTGTGAAGATGTTCTGATGATTGGCGTGAACGCTGTTGGAGGACGGCCCACCAGGATACCTGTGACCTTTCCTGTTGATTTAATTTCAGCCTCTGCGTGCAGTTTCCTGCCATCCCTACACCACTATTACACGTTTCTTCACAAAAGCATCTTTTTTGACTCCATTACACTCCTGTTTCTACTTCCAAAGGAGGAACAGTGGCAGAACAGGAGGGGGAATGAAACACAATGATGTTCTGAACTGCCCTGGACTTCATAAGAGGTGATTAAGTATTAAGATGAAGTGTAAATTATCGTGTGCTATTTCTGTTCACTTCTGTAAATTATTCCATCCATTTGTAAAAGAATACATTTTTTTGTCCAACGATGCAGTGGAAGCTGTTAGACTGATGATGAAGTATTCAGTTAAAAAAAAGAAACAATAAAATAAAACGTAATGGTCCATGAAGTACTTTGCTTTTACGAAATTGTTCAGGATTTATTTTGGTTTGGTTTCTGGCTTGCTCACTCTCGTTTTCTTTCTTGGGCATTTTCATCTCTTGGGTCTTTGCCACGTTGTCCGCTGTAGCTCTGAGAGCTTGAGCTGTTATTGTTGATGTTTGACAAAATGCCACGAAGTGACACGCAGGGGTCGGACGAGACAACTGGGACGGGAATCCAAATGTGCTTTGAGTGGTTTTTGCAAATAGTAGCGAGAAGAGACCACGAGATCTAGACGGCACCTTCTAAAAACAAATACTCCTTCAAATGAAAACAAAACTGATATTTGATCATTAAAAAACTCTTTGCATTCACTTGAATCAGAATATTGAGTCACCCTAGCCTGTCTGTGTAATTCTGTTGGAGCGTTTGGATCTCATTCTTCCAAAACCCATCCCCCCATGCGGTGATTTGATGATGGTGATAATTGTCAGAAACAACATCTATAACAGGGATTCAATAGAGCTGAAGCTGCATGACTGCTGGAGTCACATCTTTTTCACACTCATCATATCATTCAGTGACCCCTACTGTTTTATGGCTGGGCGAACTGTCCAGGAAGAGACCACTCCGATCAATACAGAAATCAGAAACCATCACTCAGAACTGCTTTCTATTGATTTACAGGCCACTTTTTGATCTAAGGGGACAAATGGACTCAAACCATGACAGCAAAATGGCCTCTAAAAGCACAACAGAACCGGCGGATCCCCTCACAGCGGGGACGGTGGGGGGTCTGAGTTTCTGTTTTTATCCTTTCCCATCTGCGTAACAGATAAATCGATCAACGACTGTAAAACGATCGGTGCAAATGTCTTTTATGTCCAGCTTACCTTTGACATCAGCAGAGAAACGAGCAGAGTGCCTGGAGACGAAGAGCTTGAGCTCCTGGTCCAGGTTGCAGTCGATGAGGTTGGTGTCCCATGAACGGATCCCTGCAGGAAGGAGAACATGCATTAGCTCTTCAGCCTCAGAGCCGATACACCCAGCAGACGTCGCAAAAGCCCCCCACACACCCACCCATCTGCTCTCCTGGTCATCTGCTGCCAATTCACTGGAAAGAAAAATCTTAGCGGGGACACATCTGCACTTTTTTCTGACTTGGCAAGAGCAAGGAAATCTATAATAGGAAATATCTATAGTGCTGTTTGTGTTTCGCTGCGGGCCAGATGAACTGATGCTGTGCTGAGTCATTGTTTCACCCTCTCTGTAATTACAATGTCGAGGCCTTTTTAAACACGAGGGGAGGAAAAAAAAACAGCTTTAAGGAGAGAGTTCATGACGTTTCTATGCATAGATGACAGATTTATTCACCTCTGGCTTGTTGTGATTATTGGGTCTAAACTTAAGACACAATAAAATCATAAATAAATCAACAACAATGGTAAAGATAAGTGAGGAGTGTTTGTCTGTGCCCAACCCATACAACAAAGACTGTTCAAGGAAAATTACAATAAATAAATTTTTAAAAAGAATTAAATATAGATGGTGGCCTTCAAGAAGAGAACTTTGTGTTTTGATTTTCTCTGGAAGCTCAAGTCTGGCCTCTTAAATTCCAACATTTAATCTGTAATATCCATTAATATCCATTTACAAAGGGAATTAAAATGGGCTGAGACCCACATACCATCCTAAAATCAGGTGATACTTCAAAGAAAACCTGCACTAAATTCCTTTTATTTGTAAAACACAGCATAGTCAACCTTATAATACTATAAAAGCCAATACATGAGCATTCCTTCTGCCATTATGTGTGAAACAAACTTGGCATTACACCCACGCATTTACTGCGCCACAGTCTCATCTTCCTCCTGTCTCACACAAACAGTGCACTCAGGCCTGGAAGGGAGGCCTCGGCAGCAGCTGGAGCCGCTCTCACTCTTCCAAACGCCCCCCCTCAGTCTGAAGATGGTCCTTGTGGCTTTCCGTAGGGACCGCAGTGCGGACCGGGCCACGCCCACAAACCGGTGTGGGATGAGAGAGCTGGATGCAGGAGGTCGCTGCTGCTGATGGTGGTAATGATGGTGACATATTTTGATGGGAATAAACGGAAGGGGACTGATTTATTTCTGTTAATGCAGACTGATTCCTGCGTGTTTTTATCCGGCCTTGTGGCGTGGACAACCTCTGCCTAGCTCTCCGACACAGAGCAGCGAGCGACCCCACACCCCCACGCTCCCCTCCTCCCTCTTCCTCCTCCTCCTGTTGGGTGTACTGTGAAACAAAAGCCTGACGCACCTGAATCCCACCTCGTAAGGCGTTGAAAAAAAAATAAAAATAAAGAAATAAAAGCGCTGCAGCAGCAGGTACGTTATTTACGTTGTTGACGCATTGTCCAAATGTGATGCGGCACCACTGTTGTCAGCTTTATTAGGCTCGAGGACCCGTCTCATGTTTGTAAATGACAGCAACTGGACCCACTGACATTCATGTCATACAAAAGAAATGATGCTGAGGCAAACTCGTCTATCAGACATCCCTAAAGATAAACCTTGTAAAGATGCGATGAAAAATAGATGTTCTGTTAGGTTCTGTTATGAGATGCATTTGCTTCAAATAGTTTCAGTACCCTTAATCACAATAATAATGATAAAGTTCAGAGGACAGATAATACTCGTAAATAATCCATGCGTAATTTACCTAATTGCCCCGCGCGTAAAATCCTGCGTACAGTGCAGCTTATAACACCCACGTCATTTCAATACTTTAAAAGCGACAGGATAACATATCAGCGCTTTACAACCCCGCTAAAGTGTTTATAAAGACATTAAGTTGAGTTCTCTGTGGCCTACACCCACCTCTCATCACTCCATCTTACCTTTCTCTATATCCGCAATGGCACACTTGAGGTGGTCGTCAGTGATGATCTCCCCGATAACCACCAGCAGGTAGAATTTCCCGTCGTTGAAGTGCTGCGAGGGGCTGGAGGACGTCGGAGATGTCCCGGTGTGGCTCTGCCCCCCTAAAGTCTCCATATCTGCAGATTGTACCAGCGTAGCCATTCTGGCCTCCCGAGTCTCCTCTCTGTGCGTTTCTGCGCGTCTCTCTCCGTCTACCCTACGCTTTTAGGAGCCCAGCAGCAGCAGCGGCAGCGCGCCTCCTCCCCTTGATTCGAGTGGTCTCTCTAGACACGCAAATGGAGCCCTGATAGGAGTGGCTCTATGGTTTTATACCGGCAGACATGGTGTCACGCTCGGTAACCGGGGAGAGATGAGGTCGCCGGGTGGGTTTTCGCACACTCACTCCACAGCTGATGTCATCCGCGACGAATCAGACGCCTCCGGAAGTCGATTTCGAGTGATGCTTTTCACTGTACACGCGCATCAGAGCTGGACCTCTTGTCACTTGTTACTGAAGTATAAAAGAAAATTCATGAAAACATCGATACTTTATGTTAAGTGTGCTTTTGAACCGCTTTTCGACTATAGTTTGATTTTAAGAGGCATTTCTGTCTCTAAGGGGCGGTTATGAAAGGTCGCTTGATTATTTTGCACTTTTGCCTAATAAATAAACTAACAAAGGCCAGAAAATGTACTTGAGCGATTTATTCATCTTTTAAATCTGTTTCATTTTTTGATGAATTTAAATAAATTATTTAATTTGAAATCATTTTCCCCCCAAACCTGAGCGACTGTATCTCAAAAGTGGGGAGTTTCTCCAAATAAGTTTCCCAGTTGCATTGTTGGAAATGTAGTTTTCAAGGTATTTAAAGCAGCTTCGGCCATCGCAGGCAATTACACAGGCATGTATCATCGTTTTTAATCCGTCCATCCCAAGTCTCTGAGCCTCAGTGAGGTGTAATATGACCCCATGTTGTGGAGCTGGAAGCTGAATCTTGAAACTGGGAAAAGGGAAAGTTTCAAGTGCTGATGCAAATGTCAGCCAATTAAACTACAGAGCAGTTCTCCCAAATGAAGTTGTACATTCAAAACTCATTGTGGAGTGTTGCCACAATGCTTCTGTGTGAGTGCAGGGATAGAGTAAAAACCTTAAAAGAAATTCAGCCAGAATAAAGGACTTACTGTTAAAGGGGACACGGAAATTTTTTTTTCTAAATTTTGAAAAGCACTTAGGCCTACTGGATAATGAAAGATCAAACATAGCAGTCACACAAGATTGTTACTTTGTTTGGGGGGATTCAGTGTGTGGCTCAGGCTTACAGGATTCTGTGACATCACAGACCCTTTATCTGTCTCTACCTCCAGCTAATTTCACATTTTCTATATTTGTCATTAGTGAGTTTCTATCACCATAGCAATTGGACAAAACTTATCTCAAAATAAAGCCTGTAACGGAGACACCTGGAATTATGTCTCATTTATATGATGTATTTGTGCTAAAACGCTACGCACTTTTGGAGTCAGCCCCTTATGGTCATTTGAGGAACTACACATCCACCACCTTCCTCAATAGTGATAGTTTAGCCACTGGATGTAGCCCCTTGGCTTTTACATGTAATCCAGTGGTGTTTTGACCAATACATATCACAGACATTTTATTAAAACTTTAGTAAATGGTATCTAATTGTGAAATAAAGAGCCATAATTTGTCTCCTTTAAGGGCGGGGCTATAGAGACTGGTCAAGACATCGCTACAGTAAATCCTTAGTAAAGCTCCATTAATAATCTGACTAGTCATACAAATAAATAAGTGATGAGACATATAATACATACATTTAATTGGCGTAATACATAAAGTGTTTGGCATTTAATCCTAAAAGCTTTCTTCATGTGGATGTATCATGTTGCTCTGAAGGAGATTTGAGAGACTCTTTGAAAGCTTGAACTGAACAAAAAACGAGTGTTCATAAGAATGAAACATCAGATCAGAGGGAGGGTTAAAGATGGACAACTATAAATGGATGGTAAATGAAAAAACAACAAGATCACAGGACTCCATTCTTTTATGCTGTATTAAAAAGGAAATGCGAAGTATGTGTGTGCGTGTAGATGTTGAATGCAGTTGGCAGCGTCTTTCCTTTGAAACAGACATAAAAGATGCTCCGTTTTCCCATGAGGAGAGTTTAACTGCTGAAAGTTTACAAAAGAGGACAGACTTCATGACTCAAAACATCCCTAATTTGGCAGAGATGGAGCAGCACACGTACATTAATCAAGCCACAACGTTAAAACCACAAACCTTCAGCCAAAGATTGTTTCTCCTGTCACAAATGATCCAATGGTCCATGGATATGAGATGTGTCCTAGAGAGCTACAGCCGATGCTTTCGGTCCTCTGGGTTGTGTGATGGGGTCTGCGTGGATTTACTGATCTTGTGGATTCTCAATAAGGTTTGGGAACTGGGGGATTTGGAGGTTGGATCAATGCCTCGGTGTCTTTGTTGTGCTCTGTAAGCAATTTTCTGCAGCTTGTAGTGGTACCTTGTACCGTTGAGAGCCCTCGTGCAATGGTTGGGGGGGTTGGGCTTCACTTTCACAATTTTCAGGTTGGTCATATTTATCAAAAACAAAAACATTCCCTGAAAGACAAGATTATTTTTGCTTTTAACTCCATCTGCAGTGTTAATGGCTTGAACATTGTAGCTGAGTGGTGTCTACACTCACACACACACGCACACACACCCACACAACTCTTGACTCTTACCCTGAATTTCCCTCTGGCAGTCCTCATTGATGTGTCTGAGTATGGATGGGGGTCACCGCTGGTGCGCTATTGACTTCGAGAGCTGCTGAGTTTGAATATTTCAGGGCCTCGTTGCCCGGTGAAAAAAGGGTTTGGTCATATTCTCCCAAGGCCATGGGTGGTTGTATCAAACATTCATTATACACCACTGGGAGGAGGAGGAGGCCATTAAAAATACAACAAGTCGTCTTTCAAATGTGTGTGTGTGGAGGGAGTGTCGTGTCTTTGGGGCGAGGGGACTGTGAGGACTTTGCTTGCATGAATACATTTGAGTCTGTATTTACATCTGGAGTTAAAGACTGAAAAAGGGAACAACAAAACAAAAAGAGGGTTGAGACACGATCTCAAAAGCCAAAAAAACAAAATAAATATATTTCCAATGCATACAATACTGCACTTTAAAAGGAAAACAAATGGATTCTAAATCAGAGTTATGAAAAACAAATGCTTGTAAAAGCACAAAATAAGATCTCATAAATGTGTTTTGATTCTGGTAATTCCTTGATGGAGACTGCACCGAGCTGGCCCACGGAGGGGTTCGGGTTAAGACCAGAAGAGAGAAGAATGGTGGACAGAGAAGCTTTTCGGTGGCAGCAGGTTTCCAGCTGCTCCTGAGCAGTGCTTGCACATGATCTTCGACCCCTGCAACAACACAGCCGACAGTGTTTGACCTTGAAGAAGAATCAATACGCTCTGCTTCTTTATTGCAAGATAAATCGCAGGTGTTGGGGCCACAGCAGTCGAATTTTATGAAACGATTCCTACCGAAGGATTTATTATTTATGATTCAATTAAATGGGCCCTTTTTCTCCACAATTTAAAGAATTAGTCTGGTTCCTCTGGATTCAACTGTGATTTCCAGTCTCAAGTAAAAACGTGCAAGAAATGGCCACTAAACAGACATACAATCAATGAAATGAAGCATGTGACGTAGGCAGAAGGACAACCAACGAAAGTGATCCAAACCGGTGTGCAGTGGAGAAGGAACGCCCGTAAATGACTGCAGTCGGTTTTGCAGCATTGATTCAAAGTGTTATGATCAGCTTTACAGCCATCTCCGCTGTTTCAGACAGGAGCATCAAAGAGCCAGTATTCAAGTCATCGTTTAAAGCTTGAGCCCATGCTAGCGTGATTGGCTCGGTACGTTCTGTACCGGTGAAAATGAGTGGGAATGCTTCCAATCTCATTTTACTTATTTCTTTTTTCCATGAAGTGTCTAGCTGGCCAGGCCAGATAAAAAGAGGAACATGCTTGACCGTACAATCTTTAAAATCTACAAATACACCAACAATGACTCAGACTCGCCCTGCAAAATTCAGACATACGCAGCAGAATAATTAGTCCATATTTGTAGAAAACAGGGAGTCAAAGTAAAGATTAGTTTATCTTCCAGAAAACAAGGGAATAAAGTCAAGCCCTGGACTCTGGACCCCGGGTCCCTTGTTGGGCTATCTCTGCCGTCTCTGTGGTGTCTCTCTGTCCAGTCTGCAGCCTGCAGAGCTGACTTAACTCGATGTGTCACTCCAGGATACAAAAGTTCGTGGGAGTGTTTTAACATGCAATTGACTGAGAGAGGCAGAGGGGACGTGTGCAATCAATGCAGCTCATACAAACACAGTTTAACACTCATTTATCACACAAAACATTCAACATAAAAACAGCTGAAAGCCGCTGTCTTTTAAAACTGCTGAATTTTTATGCTCAGCACTCCAGAGAGGGAACCATTTAAAAGTGCCAAACAGACGACACTCAGTCTGACCTGTTTTTCGAGACACGGCGTCCAAAGACAAGCTGTGCACAGCGGTGGTGCGAGTGTGTATGAACCAGTTGAACTGTGTTGTGTCTGTGCTGGAGGACTGCAGCGCACGGCGACGATGACTGCCCTTCTGACAGCCTCAACCACGCATTAGATCAAAACTGAAACATCAGAGGATCTCGTTACTAACCGTTAATGACAAGGTGCAAATACTGCTGTGTGACACAGGCAGATGTAAAATTTAACATATTTCAACGTGAATTTCTGTGGATTTGTATTCGAATGCAGCAGCTGCAGGGATTCCTTAATTTAATGTGTCAGTTCATATACTAGACCTCTGTTTAGCCTGAAATGTGTCCCCATGGCCTAGCTGACCTTCCTGATGCTTGAAAAGAGAAGGTGGTGGAAGGCTTGGTGACAAAAAGAATTTGTTTTTTTTCGTTTTACAGACAACATACATACATACTGCAGTAGGACTGTTTGCACAGCAGTTCTACCAATAACCACCTTTTTAATTTAACACTGTTTGCTAATTTATCAACTGCACCAAGTAAACAAATTGACTGAAGTCTGTGAATAAATCCTATGACAATGATAACCATTTCTATTTTAAATGTCCAAATACTCCTCTGATGTGGTCCAGCTGTCTAGTTTTTTAATTCGTTGAGAATAAAATTAGGGCCTTGTCAACTTTATTTATAAAAGTTCTCTAAAGACAGCAACACTGACCAAAGTGATGGACAATGGAATAAACACACATTAGAATAAAATAAATACAAGTATAAGACACAAATAAAAAAACATAACAATAAATGAAGAACAGTTGAACTGTAGCCTTCCCTCTTTATGTGAAAATAAAATTAACAGACATTAAAGACAGATTCTATTGTATTTTTATTTTTATTTGGGTCAGGATAAAGTCAACCATTTTTTTAAACTCTGAGACACAGTCATAGTAATTCTACGCTTTAGTGAGTGATCAGCCAAGAAAAAAAAAATCAGCATTATTGGCTGGATTTAGGTGAGATTTTCTGGTATCGATCAGGTGAGCAATTTTGATTGATGGAGGCTGACTGATCTATCGATGACACAAGTTTCATAACTAAAGAAACAAAATCATAACAATATCAGGTAAAAGGTGATAGTGCAAAGCTGTAAAGGCACAGATAAAGAGAAATAATCTCCCCATATCTTCTCTTATTAATATGTAAAATAAGAAACTGTTTTTCGGTAACAGTTAACATATTCATGTCTTGCAGGTAAGAGCAGGTGTGTCATATTTAGATCAATGGCGCCCTCGTATGGTCATTCTTAAGAATTACAACTTAACCACAACGTAGAAATGTTGATTTTTTTTGTGTATTTCAGTATTTACAGGTCATGATACTGAGGTATTTACTTCCTCTGAGGTCCTGGGGCAACTGATAACCTCTTCTTGAACAATTTAATTAATTTTTTTATTTTACACGTTTTACTACAGTTGTATAACTGTGGTTCCACTTGTACTCTGATTATCTTCAGGACAATATTTTAATAAAATATGAAAGTGACATTTTACCACATGTACTTTCTCTGATTCTTTTTTCAACCATTCAGACTTCTCAGTAATTCAAATAAAACGAGTACGTTTTGGAAATGACTCTCCTAAAAATCCCAGAAAACACTTACACACAATCTGTAAGGTCTTTGCTTTGTCTTTAATTTTTAGTCAGATGTGAGCTTGTTATTTTTTTCTTTGTCTTCATAAGTCATTTGAAAAGGAGTTAGTTTTTACCCTAGTTTTAAATTATCACAACCACAGAGAAGCGCTGTGGAGCTACGAGAGATAGAATAGCCACCAGTGTTTTGTTAAGTGTACTAATGTATCTTAACATCAGCCAGTTTTAACAGACCGAATAAACATACTTCTTATTTCTAAAGTGAGTTATTATTAAACCAACAGATTTGTTTGATCTGTTTAATGCCTAAATATAGGAGAATACATTTTCTAAATATACCTGTTAAAACTTTACAAACTGGTGATTGTATGTTAAAACATCCAGTGAGCATTAAAGTATTTACCATGAATATTATTATTACTACTAATATTGTCATTATTATTAATATGTCACTATTTATGGTGAAAATATGGGAGGGAAACATTTCCTTCAAAACCATTGAGTATTTTGGCCTTTTTATCTTTTAATTTTGTTCTGAATATTGCATTTTAGTTTAGCCAGTGTTTGGTCCTGTTTTTTTTATCTTTTTTATCCTTAAGACCAGAATTAAAATATAGTGTAGGTCTACAAACTACATTTAGAGTTTACACAGGAGGTATTTGTGTGAATAATAAATCACATGAATATTATTTATTATTCAGTCTTTTATTTAACTGAAGAACTCAGCAGGCAAAACTAGAGTCCAAATATACTGCATCAAAACACTTTTCAGTTGTTGATGATCCAAAGATGTTGGTACTTGTGGCTAAATACAAAAACAAATATATTGCGTTCCCTAAATTAAAGCCTGATTAAAACTGTATTACAGGGTTTATGGACTGCATGGTACGTATATACATGTACGGATGCTGTTAATCGTTAAGATGTCTGTCTGAGGAAAATACAAAAACATAATCACAAATGGTGATAATAGTTTGTATAATTTATAAAGACCTTTTAAACAACCATAAATTGTTTAATCTTTATTTTAAAAAAAAGAAAAAAGAAAAAACCTTTATGTACCACTAGAGGGAGCTCACGTACCACCTCTGAGTGAGAGCATCACACAGCCTGCAGCATTTATAGTTTATAACCTGCCAATGTCGGCATGAATGTGAGCACAAATCCATTCAGAAAAGACTTTCCCCTCAGAGAGCAAACTTTTTTTTAATGTGTGAAACTTTGATGAAGCCAAGGCTTTCATATGGTTGGTTAGAAAGTCAACACTGTAGGGAAACAGAAAGCATGAAAGACTAGTGACCTGTCTCTACAACTGATTGCTGCACATGATTGATGGATGGATGGATGGATGGATGGATGGATGGATGGATGGATGGATGGATGGATGGATGGATGGATGGAT
>JAOWBL010000004.1:3578772-3613395 GCA_028564865.1 Zenarchopterus dispar | reverse complement strand
CCCCCCCCCCCACCCACACACACACACACACACACACACACACACACACACACACACACACACACACACACACACACGTGTGAGCAATGCAAAAGCAAAATATATACGAGGTGAAGAAAACAGGTCAATATGATGTTAGTGATGTCCTGTTGACCTCAATCACCTGAACTCAACCCCAATTAACCTGTTTGGGATGAATATGACCAGAGGGTTTAAACTATGAGGCCATCAAATGGACAGCCGCTCTGAGAAAGTCCTGAAACACCTTGTTAGGGCAGAAAACAAAGAAAACCACTCTGGAAACTGATGACCCCCGTGTTAAACTGTCCCACTTTCCAGCAGACGTAAACAGGGCTTTGTCCCAAAAAAAAAGACAAAACAAAAAAAAAAACAGTTTTGGTCTCCATAGTTAGATTTCACATCCACATTTTTCGTATGGGGAGACATACGTCGATTTGGGGGTGTCTTTATATATAAGATGACTTAGTGCACTTTGGCTACAGTGTCAAACCCACCCAGCTGTCATCACTTTAGCTTTTGTTGAGCCACAGTGGCTCAAAGGTTGGTGGTCGCTGCCAAAACATAATCTGAAAGGAAAGTGGATGGACTTGATCAGAATGTATAGAAGTTAACATTTATTTATGAACAAATCTGTCCATCCTCATGTCTGATGCTGTTAAACATCATTCAAAACAAATGCTGCTAGACCTGAAATGAGCTGTAGGAGAGTTCTGCTGGGACCCATGGTGGCTCAGATGCCTGACGCCTGCATTTGGCTGTAGGATGGGGAGCCGAGCACGGCCTATAGTCAGATTCTCTGCCATCTGGAGGGCTTAGCTGCAGATGCTGTAGGAAGGAGAAGCTGAAGAGCTACAGGTGGTCCAGCCGGTTAGCAACCTTCAACTGTGGACAAAAACAGCAGCTTCAGAAAACTTCAAGCTTTGCTAAGCTGATGCTCCGAAACCTTCCAGGACAACTCAGAACCAGTTGTGGCAATCTCTGAGTACAGATTACAGCACACACACCATATTATGTTTAATATATGAGAATTACTATGGTCTATTTGGTATGCTGAAGTCATATGAAGCATCACTGAAAAGATCACACCCCTATTCATGTATACATTTATGGTTTTATATAATTTTACCTGATGATGCTCACAAAAATTCTACCCTCGTACATATTTCATGGATCTGATATAGAGAAAGACAAAAAGGGGGTGTGTCAACAGAGACTGACTCATTTCTGAAGCCAGTCCCTGGTGATCAATCAAGGAACTGCAATTTCCTTCGTCACCAGAACAACAAGCCAGATGTAGCCCCCCACCACCCTTCCCCACTAACCCAGTCAGTTCCTACCAACATGGCGATAAAAAGAGATCGCACAAATCAGCTTCAAAACTACTCTTCAGAAACTCACGGGTGATGTCACAGAAGGGTTTTTCCAGTTCTCTTCATACAATCTATTTATGGGGTCGCTGGAGTTCGGAGAGCTGTGATCAAAGCAAAAGGTAGCTATTTTGAGAAATCAAAGATATAATGTGGTTTTGGTCTGGCTTTTTTTTCTCCCCCATGCAATTATGATGTTTGCATAAACTGTATAATGGTTATTCCAATTTTATTCTCATTTACAGGTTGCAGAGCACGGTCTGATTCATGATTGATCTACACATTATGTCCCTTGTTACCATTGTAACAACTGTGCCAATCGAAAGACATAATTACATTCCTGTCTTAGAAAAAACCCTTCGTCTTGGCTGCAGTCATGCTGTCTCACATTGATTGGAGGTGTCCAGGGGATAGGCCGTAAAGCATCAATGTTGCTTTAATGGAACATAATAGCGCTATTAAGATATACACATGCACACAATCTGACTTATATCGACATACACCACATGGCTTAATTCAATTATTGCTTACTCAGAATATGACCTGATTTGGGTCAATCAGAAAAGTTAATGCAGTATCTTCCTCAGACATAGCAGAGTAAAGTCCTGATGAGATCAATACTGGAATATTGCTGTGCAAGTTAACAGACTCATTGAACTGTATATTGACTAGCGATGTTTTCTTCAGACTTGTCTTTTGCACTTTGTTTCTAAATAAAAATCTGCTCCGGTTTGCAAGTTATGCTGCACCTCTAGTTAAAGAAAAAAACAAAACAAAAAGGGCTGATGTTTAGGAGTACACACGTGTACTAAAGATGGCATACCTCCTTGGAATACCATGTTTTATTTTTTAATGTAAGACAATAACAAAAATCGTCTGACTGAAGGTTTTCCAAAATGAAGCCAAAATGGAATGGGGGAAAAGATCATTTGGGAAATACTAAGTACCTCCTGCAAATCATCAGCAGATTAAAGCAACGCCAAGAGGGAAAGACATAAGCGATGTAGAGAAACATCTGTTGCTGCACATCAATCTAGAAAAAGATTGCTGAACAATTTCCATGGTACTTGGATCTCAACATTCGACTGTAAGGAGGATTACTCACAGGGGGAAAAGAACTCAAAACACCTGTCGATCCCAGGTGAGGATGCTTTACAGACCTCACTAAGCACGTTGAATCATAAAGTGTATGACAGCACAGATAGAAGAAGACTGAAGAAGTACATTTGGTGTAGAAGAATTGCCAGGAGAAAACCTCATGTCGAAAAAAACATTGAAGCATGACTGAGGTTTGTAAACATGGACAGATGGATCAAAAACATGAGAACGTGATGCCTCAAATCAAGCGACTCATCTCCAGAGTGTCAGAGGCAAACATGAGGCCACCATCAAACACACAAAAAGAACTCCACTCAACCAGTTGCCGCGTAGATACAACATCTGGAGACTTAATTAACAAACCCTTATTCATTTTTATTCAGTCACTGACATCTTGATGAGTGTGCACAATCTTTTCCACCAACAAATGTGTTTTTTTTTCCTCTCGCATTCAAACACAATGACTCATCACAGGTCTATAGGAGGCAGAGAAGAGTTGATATGCCACCATAAATCATCTATATTTATGTGAGCACGTATTTTTCTGGACCACTGACTCCATCCAGCCACTGATCACGTGTGAGGTTACAAGTAAAATGTTGATTTTAAAATAAAACAATTCAAATTGCTGAAGGTACGCGAGTATGGAGATGCTTTCCCACAGAAACGGACTACAGGACTGAAACTTGACTCTGACTGGTTTTTCTAACCTTCTGGTACTAAATTCAGTTCCAGCTTGATGAGTCAGAGCGGCTATAAAAAGTCAACATGCACATTTGCCACAATTAACATTAAAAGGCTGGAACACACAACGAACAAAACTCAATTGTTCTTCAAATTGTTAGATATACAGTTTCACTAAAATGACTCATCTTTTCCACCTAAAATTAAGTTTTTATGTTCTAATTCTGCACTCTCACTGGTTTCATAAATAATACCATTGACTGCTAAAGAAACTGTGGACGGGATAGTCAGTTCACGCAGAGATCAGTTCAAACCCCTCTGGCTTTGACCAGATGATCGTTTGACAGTGTCGGCGCATCCTCTGACCGGTCTTCCCCGGTCACCACATTTCTCACGTTCCCCTCGGAATCCACCACCACGCTGGTCCTCTTCAGCTCCTCGTACTGCGTCTGTCGTTCAGCGACGGCCACGCAGGCTGCCAGCACTTCGTCCGACTCAAAGTCGTAGTCCTGCTCCAGCTCGGGAGCGTTCAGGATCTTCTTTTCCGTCTCCTCCTCCTGTCTGTTCTTCTCTTTGGTTGCTAAATTCTGCTTCTGTAACGTCCATGCCCACTTCAGGTCTTCCCGCCACAAGGTGTTCTCTGATGGGCACAGGTGGATTGCAATCTGGAAGGACCTCAGGGCCTGCAAGAGATGGTACGACATGAGCTTAGGACACAAAAACCAAGTCAATAGTTTCTACCTGTGGAGGACAGGTCTGATTTATCTGCTAGTCAAAGTGTTTAAGCTGCTGCTGAGTGCATGCTCAGCATGTGGAGCTAAAACTGATCTTCTTCATGTGGTTAAGTGTTTTTCATCAAGAAGAGATCAGTATTTCTTACTGGACTTTGGCCATTTATGTGATGTGATGTCAGTTTTCAGATATGACCATCTGATGTCTGTGAGATGGTTCTATAAATCCAGTCAGACAAGCTGCTGAGGCTGACGGATGATCATACACATCAATTCTGACTCACACCTGAGACCTGTCATAGATCTTCAAAAGTTAAGTGACCAGAAAACAAGATAAAGTCCAACGATTTTAGAGTAGAGCACAAATCGATCCGTGAAAGAACAGCTGTGTAATGTCTTCTGGGGATCTGCAGGAGCTTTGTTAAGCCTGAGAGGGGAAAGTCAATAAAGTGCACAGACTTCTGACCCCATTCAGAACCAGCACTGGAATGCATCCTGGGAAATGTGATCAAAATTTTTAGAGCACATTATCTGATCAAATGTGAAGTTGGTCTGGGACACTTGTGTCCACATTCACTTTGTAGTCTGAACACAGAAGCATCCTGGGATAGAACCAAGGATCCAGGAATCGAATAAATGCAAACTACAACAAAAACCTCTGACTGGACATCTTCTTCATGTCCCTTTATTCTTCACACTCTGAATTGTGTTGTACATTTCCTTTGTTGAATAAGGTTTAAGGTAGATCTTTGTTTAGTTATTTCTGGCTTCTATTTTTTTGTTTTATTCTTTATTTTTTCTCATGCATAGTAAAAAAAAAAAAAAATAACAGTGCATTTGGCGTTTATAGTTAAATGAGGTGATGAAGCTGTTGTGAGGTCTGATTGTCA
The DNA here is from genome assembly GCA_028564865.1 of Zenarchopterus dispar. Taxonomy (NCBI): domain Eukaryota; kingdom Metazoa; phylum Chordata; class Actinopteri; order Beloniformes; family Zenarchopteridae; genus Zenarchopterus; species Zenarchopterus dispar. Next base: position 3,608,604 of record JAOWBL010000004.1, on the reverse strand, counting down.
TTCATGTGACCTAAGCTAAAGTGTATCAATACAGGAGACAAGATGTGCCTCCAACTACTGCATTCAAAGTTTTTTCTTTTTCTATCCGATTTGGGTAAACATCTTATTTTTTTCTTGGTTACACATTTTAATGCCAGGTGTCTATTGCCGGCTGAGTCTAGACAGATCGCAGAGGTTTAATTAGCCAATTACTCACAACTAAACATAGAAAGCTGAGGCCTCAGTGTTTTGTACACTACCATTTTCTAAGAACAGCTTTAAAAAAAAAAAAAAAAGAACTTCATTCAATTTAGTCAACATGAACGTTGTGACTCATAATGGTGACCAGAAAAACCAGAATACTTGGGCAAACACCAGACTGGAGAAAACCTTCACAATAATCACAGACTAACACAGACAAGTGAACATGAAAGAAATATTATCTTAAAGAAAGTAAAAATTCAAATTTTGGTTGGCCCTTGATTGTCTGGTGGTGTCAGAAATACATCTTTGTTTTATGGAGATGATGTGGTGCTGCTAGTGTCATCGAGTAGGGATCTTCAGCACCACCAGATCTCAGTCAGAAAACCAGAATGCTCCCTTCGGTTTGGGAGTGAGCCCCTCATGACTTGTAACCTTGGCAGGTGGAGGTTAATAGATAGATTCAGAGTCAGTGTCTACGATGGGTCAACTGTAATAGAGTCCTGCTGAATTAACCTGCCTGTTTGATTAGAAAAATACTTCTGCCAGAAAATACACCAGCCTTTCCAGGAAAACCATGACCACAAGAACATAATCATCACAAGGGGATGATAAAAAAAATGAAATGCTCTATCGATTTAGTTTAGTACAAATAACAGAATTAGAAGCTATCTGTTGTTTTATTGGGTGTTTTCCATTTTCCCAAAATGAGAAATTAATGGATAATAAAGAAGGGGCAAAAAACAACAGACTTATGGGAATGAAAATGAGGCATAACTGCAGCCCCATTTGCACAAACAGCCACCAGTCAAACATGTTTGTACACACCACGCTTTAAAACTCATCTGAACAAGTCGCACTAAAAATACACTTTTTGTTATTTCATTTCCAAAAGGTTCCTGGAGGTGTGTCTATATTTGGATTAGTTTAAGCCCCACTAACTTTCAACACTTCTCATTGTTGTTTCTGCTGCTGTTGGACAGGCCTCCTGCTTTTGGGCATATGCATGAGCGACATCAGCCTCCAGGGTTTCTGCTTTCAGCTGAGGTTACTCAGCTCTCAAGGAGCCAACAATGCAGCTGTGATCCACCCGATTCACACGCGCACAAGTCCCGACGTGTTCTCGACTTATTTGCGCAATCATTCGAGCCTCTGGCAACGGCCAAAAGTCGCGCACTGCCACTTTAATCCCGGAGACGGTTCACTCACACAAGAGTAGTAAACGGAATTATGTAAAGTGCCTTAACAACTTCGCAAAAGCCGAGGTAGCCGTTTACAGAGAGTGGCATTTGATTTCTGCAAGAAAATAAAAATAAAATAAGCTGTAATGTTAGACCTTAATATTGGTATTCTTGTGTTACTCTTAACTGCTGCCTGTCTTATCCAGGGAACTCTTGGAAAAAGAGATTTTAAATCTCAAGAGTTTCTTTCCCTGGTTTGATAGATGTCAATAAATAAATACATTTTGAAATCATTTAAAAACAGAGAAGAAAATGTTTGCAGTTTAGCGGGAGGAATCTGTGCTCATTTCTGCTGAGAATTGTTCAGCCGCTCCACAGTCCCTGCTGGTCATCATCTGATCCTCCTTTTCGTGAAGCACCACATGTTTTAAGAGGAGACAGATCTGGTCAGAACGTGGGCCAGTCAATCACCGTGCAAGAGTTGTGCAGAAGACACATTTGTTAGTGCTGTTTGTGTTAAGTGACTAACCCTATGCATTTGCCATTAATCAGAGTGAAAACAGTTTCCTCTTCCTGTAAATTAAAATATTCCAGTTACTCTGCAATCAGCAGGACTCTCACGAGATTTGCTAGATGGCAATTGCACTAAAATCGATCCAGCTCGCCCAGAAGCGATCCATTTGGGCCTGCCTTTCCTGAATTTACCAGACACTTCTGGGTGGAGTGAACGTTCATGAGAAATTTCTTTGTATTTAAAAAAAAAAAATGCTACTTCTGTTATTCTTCGGAGTGCATCTCCAGACAGACTCACCAGGTCCACCTCTCCCAGGTTGAGCTGAGCTCGGCCCAAAGTCTGCCAGCCCTCCCACCACAGCGGGTGGAGTTTCACAGCCATCTCTGCTGCTTTCACAGCTGGAAACACTTCGTGCAGGATGGTCAGTACCTGCAACAATGCAACAAACATGCTTAAAGATTTTATATGCGTCTCCACACATGCATGTAAAAAGCAAAACAGGAGTAAACTCAAAATGTGCTAAAACTTGCCTAGAAGTCCATTAGGTTTACCTCTTGTATTACCAAAGACAAAGAGATAAGAAATTCAAGTTTTTATCAGGTTCAAGTTACTCAGAGAGAAAGTTTGAGCATCTTTCAGTTTTTGGCTGCTGGTAAACAGGCAGATTCCTGTTGAACATAAATGACTGTCAGCTGGATCCCTGCAGCTCAACTGATACGACTCATTCGCCATTAGAACATAAATTACACCAAAAACATAGAATACCACAGTCATGAGCTATAGATCAACTGAACTGTTCATTTATACCTGCTCACAAATAACAGGGTGAAACCGAACCCATTCACCTTGCAGTTTTCAGTCAGTCAAACTCCAAGCAAATAAAAACTGTTTTATTGAAATACTTCAGAGTCTTATTTTTCATGTAAGGAAAAATAAACTGTTAAAGCTAACAGGGTCCAGAAGTACTTGGACAGAAAGGGTTTTAATGTGTTTGCCTTTATGAACCACAACTTATTTAGTTTAAACAATATATGATCAAAGTGTGAAGTTTTAGCTTTAATTTAAGAGGTTTCACAAAATATGTCATGGCCATTTAGGAATTACAGGCAGTTTAAACAAAGTGCCATCTTAAGGGGCTTAAAAGTACGTGAACAAATTATAACCATAATATTCAAGACTTTGGTGAAAACTCTGCAGTCAATGACAGAAATTTGAAGCCAGTCGAGATCATCAAATTCTGAGTTTCCTCCACGGAGGAGAAGTCTTTTTTACAACTCCAGCATGTGTTTAGGGTCATCGTCTGCCTGTACTGGGAAGCGTTGTGCTGTCAGTTTTGTAGAAATCAGCCAAATAAACCTCAGAATGTATCTCACTACTTCCGTCAGCAGTCGCAGTAAACACCAACCAGCTGCTTCCTTGGCAGCCAAACACGTCCATACCATGACACTCCCTCCACCATGTCTGACGCATGATGTGGTTTGGATTCTTGGCTGTTCCTTTTCTCCTCCATATATTCAAAAACATGGGAGTAGGTTTTTTTCCCCTCTTTTTCAATTAAAAAAAAAAAAAAAGATTCTTTCGTGACAAAGTTTAATCTACCTTTCCTGCTCTTGAACGGTTGTTTCACAGTGGTGAAGGTGTCTGATTGTGAATTTTGACAACACACCTCCTATTCTTGACTTCTGTTGATGTTGTAAAACTGCTTTTCTACACAAAGGAAATGATTCTGTGATCATTCATCAGACTTTTAGATGTTGTTGAGCTCATCAGTGCTTTCTTTCTTTTAAAGAACATACCAAACTATTGATTTGGCCACATGTAAGGTTTTTGATCTCTCTGGATTTATGCATTTCTTTTTCAGTGAAAATATGGTCTCTTTCACTTCTGACATCTCTTGGACTTCATCGTGGTACATCGGTTGCTAAATAGAACCTCCAACTCCGATTTCCAGACCTTCTATCTGTGTCATTTGACTTGAAATATCAATAAACGGATTGTACCTTGCCAATTAACTTCTTTTTAGTCAAATGAACTGTGCAGATGCTATTTTGAAAATGGAGCTACTTTACTTAAAATAAAAAATGTAATTCCTAAGCCAAAGCTGATATTCAACACTTTTATTACATCTTGACTGCTTTATTTCAAATCGATTATAGACATGAATAAATGCAAAAATCGTAAAAACTCAGCCATTGTCCAAATATGTCTGGACTCATTTGTGTTTGCAAAACCATCTCGGAAACTGGTTTTGGAGGAGGGTTACTAAATATTGGCAGGGCTGGAAGATTTTCCTTCTGCATGCGGCTGTAATTTACAAGCCTGAAAAACTGTCCTACGGCATTCGCGTACAGTAAGAAGCTACTCTGACTGACAGGGCAACTCTCTGTTACACTAAAAGACACTGTTAACTGCAGGACTGTTTGATTCTTTATCTCCATCTTGGCAGAAGTTGTCCAATGCCCTGCTGCAGAGACACGGAGACACAATGAAGCCACTGAAACTACAATTTCTATGAGAACACTGAAAACCCAAATTCACTGACAATTTCTCACTATTGGCAGGATGTCTGAATGTTCAAACCATTTAGGGGGTTGTGGTGAAAGCTGCACAAATTATGTCTGTTTCTGGCACGTTGAAGGCTGGTTACATTTGGCACAGTTACTAATTGATTTAAATAAGAAGAAAGCGCTGAGGCGAAGTAAATGACGCGCGTCAGTGGAGCTGCAGTCGTCATCTCGGCTAGTAATGCGGATTTGATGAGCGTTGGGTCATTTTTAATCTAATGATATGCAAAAACAACAACACAGCTAATCAGAACTAATGAGGGAGGTGTTGCATATGTAGTCAAACACACTTTTCTCAAATCGAAAAAAAACAAAAAACAAAAAAAAAAACTTATGTCTGAATGTAGTTTATGTTTTTCAGCTTGAGCTAGTAATTCCCTGGGCCTGGTTCCCTGGCCATTTCCTTCTTAGATATCTAGTAACTAATTATATTATATTAGGCATATAATACTCAAAGTGATGTGAATGACTGTGGCTACAATTAGAGGTTTTATTGTGTTAGCTATTGTAGAAGGATAAATAATGTAAATACCTCTAAGTTTTCTGCTTACGTCTTCCTACGACTTCCCTTTTACCAAACACTGTAGTGGAATCTTGTTTCAAAGATTTGCACGCAAAAGCAAAAGGATGAATGGTTCCACAACAAACATAAAGAAAATGAAAATGGAAGGAGAGGAAGGAGATAGACACTAAAACAAAGTCCCGGACATCTAGAATGGCGACAGATGATCACCATTTTAGTACAAAAATGTCTCAGAGCGGCTCCAGAAAAAGACTCAGTTGCATTGACCTTGACTGCTGATACAGAACCTCAAAGGAGGTTCTGAGACGGGTTTCCATTAGCAAGATCCAGGGTAGCACATCTCCATGTCCAGGAACAGCCCCAGAAAGATCATTTTGGGATCTTCTACAAGGCTAAAACAAGATTCTGCCTGGGGATTGTGGTCATGAAAAACTGTTTGATGAGGGACCGTGCTGATTTGGTGCTGGCTGGGAATATTGTTGGCAGGAGATGACGTCACCCAGCCTCTTTGTGTTTATGTCGTCTTTTCTTACAAATCACCATAAATCCTTTGCATGTTTACAGTAAACTGAAACCTTTCAGTTCCTTGAATGCGGAAGTCTTCATCTTTTATTTATTGGCAGTTGTCAAACAGCGAAACCATCACCACGTGGCTGGGAGTTGTAGTAGGCGAAGTCAGTGGATCCTACTGGGTCCGTCACTGTAAATGGAAACAAACGGCGCCTTAGATGCCCGAGGAGGAGGTTGGCCTTGCTACAATTCCAGTCTTGATTTTTACCTCAGTCCCAACTCTTTAGATCTGTGTGTTCAGTGAGGCTGACACATACAGTATAATATACAAGCAGGCATGCACAAGCATGCTGTGAAGACATTCCTTAAACAGAGCTCAGGTTGTTTTTTTTTTTTTTCTTCTCATTTTAAGCTGCAAAAACATCTTTCATTGTAACTGTCACTTTGCAATGTTTTTCTTTCTAAAGCCTGAACAAAAACCTCACTCATCCTCTGTATGACCCAAATGTAAAATCCTAGACCAGTGTTCTCCTTCTGGTTCTTGAGAGCCTCTGCCCTGCATGAGTTAGACGTTTCTTTGTGTCAACACACACTTTTAACGACGTATTTGTTTGAATCGGGTCTGTTGGAGCAGGGGAATGTCTAAAACATGCCCTTCAAGGTCAGGGATTAGGGAACACTGCCCAGGACCTTAAAGGCAGTGATGTATCTTTCTAGATACTCTTGCCTGGGATGTACTGCTTTGTTTCTGCATTAATTTGTTATAAAAAAAATTAACTGATCTTCATCACAATAACACACAAACACAGTGTGCTTAAGCTCAAAGTATTTAAGCATCAATTAGTCCACAGTCAGACAAACTGTCTACAATGGAGACAGTTTAGCACCATGAGTGCAAGATGACTCCAAAGGCACAGCAAAGAATCTTTAAATCAGGTAAAGAATTGACAAATAACATATAAAGATTTGAAAGATCACTGGAAATATCAGTGTTTATGAGTCTACTATACATTAGTCTTTAAACAGCCAGGAAGTCCATAAAGGAAGCTGCTGCAGTACTTAAAAAAATTGCTGCACTCATGAAGTTTACCGAAGACCATTGTGGGAGCCCACAGTGATACCGTGAAAATGTTTTGTGGACTGAAACAAAACTAACCAGCATCAAAACATCATCTCAATGGTCAACTGTGGTTGAGGAAGTGTCATGATGTTAGCTTGCTTTGCTTTCTCAGGACCTGACCACTTTCCATCACTGAGGGGAAATGAATCCCCAAGCTTACCAGCATATCCTACAGGGTGGCTACCTGCCAGTCGAAGCTTAGCAGAGCTTGAATGATGTAACAGAGCAATGACACTGAGCATTAGAACACAATGGATTCAGAAAGAGAGAATGTGCTGTTTTTATGCGACCCAGTCAGAAAATTTAACCTGATAGAAGAGGCACAGACTGCCCTGACATGAGTTGATCACCGGATAGCTTATAAATGTGTCTGAGCTTTTTTGAGATTTTTTTGGACTGTGGGAGGAAGCTGGAGTACTCAGAGAGGAACGAAACAAGCACGGGGAGAACATGTGAGCACCACACAGAATTGAACCAGTAACCTCCTTGCTGTGACGCAACAGTGCTAACCACTAGGGCAATGTGCTGCCCTACATAATGGTCTTCAAACAAAAATTGCACAAAGCTGTATGTTCATTGCATATATCCACTCTACATTCTTTATTATTCTTACCATAACACAAGTTAGAATAATATTTACAACAGACTCAAAGTGTTTGCACACAGAAACCTCCGCTTCACCTTCAAACTGGGAAGCAGTTCTCTCAAGAATATATGGGGTACGGTGAGAAAATAGGTCCACTGGTGGATATAAATAACATACCTGAGACTTCATTTCATACAACTGTGGGTTGTCTGGAGTCAGGTGGATAGCCTCGTCCCACTTTTTAATGGCTTCCCAGTGCCTACGGGAAACACACACTGGTTCAGATCAGAGGAACTGTCACAATAAAATATGACTCTGGCTGCTCCGGCTGCAGAGCACGCTGGGGAAGCTCTGGAGTGTGACACATTAATAAACGACTGGTTCTTTACTATTCATAACGAGGTAATATAAGTTGAATAAGATGTCAATAGAGAGAATTATTAGCATCCTGTACAGACACGGTGCCCTTAAATAAAGTCAAACATGGCTTTGTGTTACTGAGGTTGTATTTAGATAATGCAGAACTAAAGCACAATTTAGTCAAACAATAAATCACACAAAGCAGCAGCAGAGATGAAACTGAACACTCAGTTAAAGTTACCTGACACAATGTTTGCACAGGTTTCCTCATTGTACATGTCGATGTGATTTTTTTCTTCTTCTTGATTGTTTTTGTCAACAGACTTTAGTGAAACGGGTCTGAGGCATGCTTCGGTTTGAGTCGTGTTTTTTTGTTATGAGGGTTTTTTGTCTTCCCCTGTTCACTTGTTTTTAATTAAATAAATAAATAAAGGGTTTAAAAAAATACTTTAGGTCATGAATAGAAAAGGCTCCCGGAACAATACACAGTGTGGATTTCTTGAGACTTCCACACAACACCTGTGCACCTGACTGACAGAATGACAAGAGTAAACAAACGCTGCAGCAGGTTCAGTAAACATAAGCACTTCCCTGGGGGTTAAACAGGTAGGCTGCACATCCAACTTCTCCTGACAGAGCTCACAAGTTACAGGAATTAACAACCATTTCCTTATCAGACACTTGGAGAAGCACAAACAGGATCTGCAGAAATGTGTGCAGAGGTCACAAAGCTTCACGGCGGTCTCCCTACAAGCACCTGTGGCCACAAGAATCGACCATTTTGCATTAATTCGAATTTTAACAGCAGAATCTGCTGATCTGCTTTTGCTCAAACTGATGAAGTTCTCCTCATGTCAATGCTGACTCATCAGCCCTGGCTTCTTAAAACCAAGATCCAAGGAGGAATCCTGGGTTTGACAATATCTCTGTCACGTCTCCTGACTTTTATAGCTTTATGGAGACGGATGTCCTGAAAAATTCGAAAGCAATTAAAAGCGCACAGCAACACCATTAACGACGCTCGGATATAAAACAAAGCCTGGACAGTAGTCAGAAAAAAAAAAAAAAATAGTGAGTCCATTTAACAGGGAGAGAGAAAGTGAACTGAGGAAATGGAACTAGAGCAATGTTGAAATCCCTTAATCACATGAAGAAAGGCTCACTCAAGTATCGCAGGAGGAACTGAAGCAATACGCCATGTGAATCCTGGGAGCTAAAAATGATTCCTCCACTGGTATACCACTAGATATTCAGTCAGATAGGCTGGAGGGAGAAAAGAAAGAAAAATGCACAAAACCAGTTCCCGCGCACATTAGAGTTTAAAAATGTAAAAATGATGAGGATAAAGTCATGCTAATATTTAACATATCAAAACATAATTTTAAAAAAAGTTTACAAAATGAGTAAATACACATTTTACATTATGTGTTCATTAATTTCACAAACACTAAACCAAAGTGCAGGAACAGCATAGATAGTACGTAAAATGATTTCTTCAAGTGATTGCTTGAAGAAATCATTTTCCCTCTCTCGCGTCACTCTTTTCTTTTCATTTACAGTGTTGTAGATTTAGTTGGCGTGTTTCGGATCATTGTCTTGTTGCACGAGTCAGTGAGATGAGCTCATGGTCATGACCCTTCCACCACCGTGCTCGACAGCTGAAGTCTCTGCTAATATTTTGTTTTTTTGTTGTTGTTGTTCCTACAAATGTGGCTCTGTGGGTTATGTCACTAGTCTTGTGGCGTGCTCAGGTAGAACATCATATGCCTAAGCCATGTTTGCATGCTTTTTTGTTGTTGTTGTTTGTTTGGAAGAGCTGCCGGGCTTTTTCCTGACATCTCTTCCAGACAACCAGTACTTGCTGAGTCTTTTTCTTTCTGCACCAACATGCACTTTAACATTTAAGAAACTAACCGACACTTGTGGAGTCTGGGAAGCAATTCTTGGGTTTTTCCAGTTTCTCTGGGCATTTCTCTGTCTGCTCTTAAGGGTGAACCTGCAGGGACATTCACTAATGGGAAGACTGGCAACCCTCTTGAACGCTTTCCCCCTGAGAATAATCCGTCTCACTTTTCTCAATAAGATAATTGCTGATGTTGTTCCCTTCTTAGCTTTGTGTTACCACACACTCAAATGCTTCAGACTGGCAAACCGCCAAACCTTTGGCTTTTATAGAGGCGTTCACACTTGCTGATGATCAGTTAATCAGTTGCTTATGATCAGCAGCTCCTAGTTGCTACTTACCCTCTTAATTACTACTAAAGCAGCCAGTGTCTGCTTAGTTCTGTTGAATTTTGTCTTCAATTTTGTTGTGGTTATGTAAGTGCAACACTAATTCTCAAATCTAAAACATAAAACATCAAGAAAAGCAGGTGTGGTCTGTGGAATCAGCTAGCAGTGCAAATCAGCAAACTATCCAGTGGATTTGGAAAATGATGCAACACAGAAAATTTTAAAACATGCAGCATAATGTTATATTATAGTGACATAGCTTATTTTTTCTTTGCAATATTTTCCTCAATAGTTCACGTTCAGATAGATTTCAATATGCATTGTAGCAAAATCAGATAAAATAGAGAATCCTGGTGTGCATGACAGTCACCAAAACTACGCAAAATTTCTACTACTTAAATGAATCTTAAGTGATTTATACATTTCTCACATTTAATTGTGCTAAATGTTCCCGGTGTTAGGCTTTGCATTAAGTTCACAACACAATACTCACAGGTAAAAAGAAAGAAAAACACTCATCTTAGTTCAAACTTAATCAGCACACTGTGTGACTGAAGCACAGATCACAGAAAGTACAAAAGGAGCCGTTTGATGACATCAGAAATGTTTAAGCTTTTACAATGAGACACTAAATTCGAAGTTCAGTGTTGTTGAAGATGAAGAAAAACTGGCCAGACACCACCTCAAACCTCTAAAGAGCCATTATGGAACACTGAGGCATCATTTCCCTGACAAAATCCACTTTCTTCTGGCAAATACAATTATGGGCAGTCACCAAGGACAACAGCATCACATCCTATCCAGAAAGAACCTCTCTCAAAGTGACTGCTATTTAGCAAAAAGAGAAGAAAAAAAAAGGTGGTTTTTCATTAAAGTAATACGAGGCAGGAGAAGCAGCCTTGGTTCTCTTTTGTTATATCTGTCACAATCAGAAACATTAAAAAAATGCTCTCAGGTATGTCAAAAGTTGCCTCCCTGGGTAAAATTGAAAAGCTAACCAATATCTTTCAAAGTAATTAGTCTTGATAATCTTCTGAAAATGGCCAAAACTTTAATTATGAGATGTTTTTGGAATCTAGAAGGACCAAAACTCTTTTACTTTATAAATGCAAATGTTTATTAGATCAAAGTATTCTTCATGTTGGATTTCATTTTAGGTGCACAAAAAACTCATTAAATGAAATACTCTAAATATACCTCTGCATTTTCTGTTTGTTTTAAGTTAAATGTTTAGTTTATCCTCATTTGTAAATAGTAATTTAGGTATGAATTATATCCAATGGATTTGTGTGACCTGTACAATGCTGCCTCCATCTGGAGAGTTTGTGTTGGTGCAGTTTATAGCTGCAGTTCCTTCAATGAAAATTTGTCTGTCTGGACCAGATCATATGTTGCTCTATGTACCTCCCAGCATTGACGTTTTCTTTCCAGATGTGCAAACTGCCTATTCCATGTGAACCAATGCAAACCCATACCACGTGAGATCCAGGCTTTTGATTTAAGCTCTCCAGAGGACTATGGCTTCCAAAAAAGAATTTTATCACTCATCTGACCACAAAACAGTTTTTCACTTTTTTTTCTCAATCCACCTTAAATGAGTCTTGACCCAGGGAAGATGACTGCATTTCTGATTCATGATAGCGCAAGGTGGATACTAAGGTGAACTCTGTTGTTGGATAGTGATTTCTGGAAGTCCAGATCCCATACAACTACTTCCATTACAGAATCACACCTGTTTTAATGTAGTACCACTTGAAGGCCAAAAATCACAGACATGGAATGTGGATTTTCAGCCTTGTCCTTCATGTACAGAGATTTCTCCAGATTCTTTTCATCTTCTGATGATATAATGTACAGTGATGTTTCTTAATTCTTGCATACCACTACCCTACATGTTTTAAAAGTTTCTCTGCTCGAACACACCTGATTAGGGTGAGTGTATCACCTCATTCACTTGTCATCAAGGTCTGCACAAGTCTGGTAATGTGAGAACAGGGAAACATGTAAAACATGCAGGCCAGTGGTACACAAGGATCTAGATTTGGAGACACTGCTGTGGCTGATGAGACATTCAATGTCTTCACAACTTCACATTGTGGAGAATTATTCTAAAACAGCTTTGATCTGTAGATGCAGGTTTTCTATACACCCACTACTTTGGAGAAACTGCCTCTCATAGATGCTTTTTTTTTTTTTTTAATACCCAATTGCGTCACTGACCAATTAACCCAATTAGTGAGAGGTTCCTTGGAGTGTTCCTTTCAGGACCACTGACTTTTCAAACCTTTTGTTACCGCGTCCTAACTTTATTCAAAATTAACTAATAGTTTTCAGTAAATTGTAAATGTTTTCTAAGATATTCATGAGATTTACAAAGCAGAGTGTACAGTTTTTTTTTCATATTTTTTCATACTGTCCCTACGTTCTCAGACTTGGAGTTGTATAATATTTAACTTGAAGTTAAATGCAGTACTTGACTAAATGCAATGAGAAACATGTCTGTGTTTTGTGGATGTCATAAAGTGCATGCAAGAAGAGCCCTCACCTGCCCTGCTCAGCCAGCAATGCACCTTCATCCTTCAGCCTCTTGCTCTTTTGATCACAGTCTTCCAGCAGGACCTCTCGCCGTCGTTTGATGGCGCCCAGCCAGTCCACATCTTTATTCTCACTTGGTCCATCTTCTTCAGCTTTCTCTGTCTCAGCCTCAAACTGCTGCACCACTGACTTCGACACCTTCTCACCAATCTTTCTTTTCCAGCCAAATGAGGCCATCCTATATGTGTGGAAAAGAGAGAAAATGGAAGCGTGGTGTTCTCCAAATGTCCACAACACCTTTCTCCACTTAAAAAGCACTGAAAATTTCTATTTTATTTTAATTGACTTTTATTTTGAAATTTCAGAAACGTTGCTAATATAGCATAGCGTTGCTATCAGAATCAAGTGCCTGGCAATTCGATTGGTACACGGAATTCTTCATTCAAAATGAATTTTATACTTAAGATAACTCTTACAATGCTAAAACACGTTTTTAGGACAAAATCATTCCTTTAAAAGTGAATAAAGTTCATGTCATAAATGGTAGCTAATGACTGCGTCAAAATCGTCACATCTCAGTAAATTTTCTCAGCAAAACCGCACGCATACGTGGGTATAGCTATGTTGTACTGCAATTTTAATACAGTTCAATGAGGTTTATACGCACATTCACACCAGGCTGCCTGTGAGCAAGAATTTATCACCTTACCGATTATGTTTTTCAGTAATATTTACGTGAACCTTCACGGCGCATTCAGTTCGTCTCCTCTTAGTCGGATACGTGGAAATCTATGTGAACAAACGCCCGCAGAGACCTTTTGTTTGTAACGATTTACAGTGAGCTTCGAAATAAATTCTGCTAAAAAAACTCATTCATCTCTTTTTACCCGTTAACACAGTTTTCTTCTTGCAATTTCTAACAACTTACAAGAAAACACTGTGGCTGACTTCTCTGGAAGGTACCATGGACATCGCTATTATCTGAGTTCCCTGAGTCTATAGCTTGTACATGAACGCAGCATGACCCGGAAGCTGTACTTTTGTTTACGTAGTCGTTTAAAGAGTCCTTTTGATAATTTTGAGATTAATTGGTTTTAAAATCAAATTCTGGCTCGGTCAATTCACATTAAAAAAAAAATACTGAAAATTGATATGTACTTCATTCTGTTGAATTCTTAAGAAGTATTATCAAAGTGATGTTTCACAGATTAACACCAGTCTGCGTTTAACTATTTTATCATTTTTACATCGTGGTTGATATGAATTGTATATGAATGTCTGGGTTACCCAACTCCAAAGACATACCTTTATTGTTCTAGTCCAATCTGAGTAATTATAAAGAAGCTATTTGACCTCAAAATAAATGTGCATGACGCTTCCTGTTGCTGAAGGCTCCTTGATTAATTGGCAAATAAAATTTTTAAAAAGTAATTAAGTTTTCACTGACTGGACTGACAATGAGTAGTTCATTTTACATTAATGAGGCTAATTTTCTCTATAAGAAGTCAAATATTAGTGCAAAAATAAACAGAGGAACAACAGCTTGATATTTAGCAGTTTATTGGGCAGTTGTGTATACAAATGAATCAATATTATCCTTTCAAATTTTTACTGATCAGTCTAGTAGTTTCCTCTTATATCACAAACAAAAATAACAAAACAATATTTCTTCCCAGCCATTCAGATCCATCAATCAGAGTAGTTTCCAGGACACTTTTCCATAACCTGGTAAAGAAAAAAAAATCTTGTTTTTGCACATTTCTCTTTCCTTCAAAACCCATCCTATGATCAATGACAAGTTTTGGTTGTCAACTCTTGCAACTGCCCTGTAAAACTAATATGCTAAGTTTGACAATATCTCTCCACAAGCACAGAGGTTTTGTCTTTACCAGTTTAATAAGTTTAGTTCAAAACTGAGACATAAAGGTCAAATAAAGGTCAAATAAGTCCACACTTTCCACTTAAGAAAAACATGACTAGTTACAGTCAGTGATTTTGTAAAATTATACCTCAGAAATGTATGTTATTTTTTAAAGCTGGGGAGACCTAAATACTGGAAATCTATACTTCAACCACTGACACTTTTTGTTAAAAAAATCAAAGTTTTAAGCTTTTGATTTCCAGTAAGAATGTGCAAAGTTCCTTAAAACCAGTTTCAAATGTACTGAATACAACACACTTAGAAAGAAATGAAATTTATACTGCAAGTTTGCTTTGGCGTTCCTACTAACATTAACTAGCCATTACTGAGGTCTTCGGTAGTTTGGCGACATGTTCATAAGTTTTACAGTCAAGACTTCCCTCTTTTTCCTGTAATGCCAAATCCTTTGAATAATTATCTTTTAACTAACAGTACTTTAGAATGAACACCAACAATATGGACTTTAACTTTTAAAGGTAGGGTAAGTTATTTCTCGATGACATGAATTTTGCTATTTGTTTATACGTCTTTACAGTGCTCCCTGAGAAAACACACCCCATAATATGTATGAACCCTTCTCGCCAGTTGGAGCAATGTCTGTTATATCTTGGGGTTTTTGTGTTATTTTTTGTTTTGTTTTTTTAAAGGGAGGGCAGCCACCAGTGTTTCCAGTTTTCAGAGTCAAGGCTGTGTGTAAAGAGTAGGTATCTTCAATTTTACTTCTCTATTTTTTTTATACTGTTTTTCTCACAAAATGGGCCACTAGTGGATGGTTATGAGACATTCACTGAATGTGACAAAAAGTATTATGTGTTAGAAACAAACAAACTATTGCTTACCCTACCTTTAAAAGTGCAAACTTTTAATTTCCTCCCCAAAATTTTGACTGGAAATGGCTTCAATTTCATAACAGAAAAACTGAAACAGTACTTATAATAAGGCAACAAAACACACAAACTTAAAACTTTAAGACTGTGGGCAGGGAATGAGAATGAGACACATACTTACAAACGTATCTAAGAGTTTGAGCTTTCAAGGAGGTTCAGGCATTTTGTTATCAAATATAAATCTGCTCCACATTTACAATCTCAATGTTTTGTTTTTGTTTTTCAGTCATCTACAGCAAAGAAAAGGAAATAAAAAAACATGGTACTACCAGTTTGGTTCAAAGTTAAACATAGAAACCTTTGATTGTGGTCAAGCTTCAAAGGAATGTGAGCAAACTAAAATAATTTAAAAAAAAATCCCCAAAGTAACAAAATTATAGATTCATAATGTACCTGCCAACAAAAAATTTCAATCTTTTGTAAGCAGCCATTTGTACTAATTTTCAAACTGAACCATGTACATGAGATGGTGGAATGGCATTTATGGAATGAATGTAGGCAAAAGGCATTTCAGTTTTCAGACCCCTAATCCTATTCTCCAATAACCAAACCAAAAAAAAAAAAAAAAACATGTGTTTTATGTTATATATAATTATAATTAAGCCTAAATCTATTTTTTACTTCAAATATGTTACACTGAAAGTAATGTATTTGCATTTCAGCATTTACTGCTGTGGCAATACACATCTTAAATGGTAAAAACAGGCTATACTCATCTGAAAAGACAAAAAGATAATCAAGTATCAGAATAATTGTGATTGAGGAAAACAAAGCTGCAAAACTGACTTAAAAACAGTGTAAAAATGTTTGTTTTTTTTTTTAAAAAAGGAAAATATATACCATCCAGCAATAGAGCTTAATACAAGAAAGAAAAAAAAACTATTTTAGAACCAACACTCCATCAACTTAATTCATTGATAAATATATTCTCGTCTTCAAATAGAAAATGTCGGGGGACAGACAATTTCAATCTACTGTTTATAACAAAGACAAAACCATGAATATACTTAGTCTTTGACATTTAAGATCAACAAAAGACAAAACCCGACATAAATGTGATGAAGCATTCGTTCGTCCCTGACACATGACAGAAATACAGGCGTCATTGCACTTCTGAGTCCAAATGTGATGGTCTGCACCACTTCTGATACCCACCGAGAGGGGAAAAAAATAAAAAATAAAAATAATAATAATGAGCAGCAGGAAATAAAAGAAATGTGTGCCAAAGTGCTTCCTGTATTGTATGACTGCCACTCAGTTAACCTCAACCTGTGCCTTATTTCTCTGCAGGTGAACACATGATCTCATTCTCTGCACTGAAAACAGGACTCGCTGCCTGCAGGACTGGATGTTCAGTTTAATCCATTCTGCAGACATTTGTAGGTGGGAGGTGGACATCTGCAATTAAAAATGATCAGGAAATTGTAAGACCCTTTCCTAAATGTTGTTGTGTCCTAGCTAGTTTAGTAGCTTGTCATTTTTCTTTTCCGTTAACCCTTACAGACCCCCGTCAGCTCTGTGTTCACCCGTTCAGCTCAGGGAACACCAACTGGCGTCAGCGCCACGTAACAATCTCTTCATCCTCAGCCAGGAGGAACTGAGCCATGAAACAGGTGCATGCTTATTGCTATAAAGACACTCAGAGAGGAGAAAAGGCTAGCTATGATTGTTTTGCAAGCTATCGTGCAAGTAGTTTGATCAGATTTGCGCACATCTCAAAGAACTCGATGGTGTGGCTTCCTGGTCGAGGGACAGACGTGCTTTCTCCCCCTCCCGACGAGTCGATGGACGACGTCAAGGATGAAGCTAAGGAGCCTTCAGCGGTCTTGGTGGGCTGCACAGTGCTGGACGTGGCTGAAACATCTGCTCCGTCTACATCGTTCTTAATAGTGTTGCGGTAGTTGCCCACAGAGCCAGAGCGCAGAGGAGTAGCACTTCCAGACTTTGTCTCCAATATATCATCTGGATAACAAAAGACAGACTTGTTTTTTTTTTTCTTAAACACATACAGACATTTTCACAGATTTAAAGATCAACAGCTATGACCAAGATATCAGCAGTCCTCAAAAGTAAAAGTTTAGAGCCTCCAAAAGCGTTAGAAATGTTTGAACAATATTCCCCATGGCTAAATTTTAAATCCTAACAATCGTCATAACAGGATTCATTTAATAATCATTATTATGGTGAAGAGAGGTGCTAAAATCTCATTAAATTTGTGAACTTTAATATTCATAGACCTTGTTGTCACTAATAGTTTTCTTTTAGTTTTTTGGTGAATTAAGGACAAAGAAAAATATGAAATGTCCTTCAAAATGGCTTTAAAACAAAAGGTAAAGAGCAACATTTCATATTGCAAACAAACCTTCATAATTTAACCCTTTAATCCCAGTAATATGAAATTATACTCAGAAAATTTTTTTTTTCTTTTTTAAAAATTAAGTGTGTATTATATATTACAATTAAAAACAGCCATTAACAGTTTTCTAATAAATTTTTTATTTTGTATTTATATAAATACATTAGGCAATACAAACTATTTTTTCATAACTGTTTTGATTCAAATTCATTATATAGAGACTGATGCAGAGATCTCAGAAATCTATGTATCAATTACGATAAGTGAACCCAAAAATCAGCATTATATTTTCTACAAATAAAAAAAGAAGAAAAAAGAAAGATTCTGGTTTTAATGTCAAACTCAATCACCCTTCAGCTATCTACATACAATACATGCAGTATATATTGTATTATATTACAATGATAAAGAAATTATATATTACATTTTATAAACACACACAGTGGCTGGTTTGAGTGACTGAACCTGAAGTCAAACATTAGCCTCATAACCTTTTAGCCAGAGTGTTTGTGCCACTTCAAAAGCTCACAGCAGCGGTACGATCTAACACTTTCCTTTGACTTCCTGCCAAGCGCCTATGCAGACTTTCCAAAGCCCTTTACTCTGAATCAATCATTTATGAAGTCTACGCTGAAGGTGCATACTGCAGATAAATGCTAATGTTAAATTCAAGAGCTCAAAGTATCTGCGTCACCCTTGAATACTTACTCCAAATGTTTTTCTTTTTTAATTCTCCATGATTAAATTTGTATTTTGTTTGTGCTACATCTGACAGGCAGTTTTTCCATTGTGGGAGAATGAGCTTGAACTATGCTGACAGTAGAATATAAGACCAACATGGGCCATAACTTCTGCTCTACCATTTAGCAGATAGAAACTGCAATATTTCTGTTTTTCTGACCAGTTCTGGCTTAGCATGGAAAGTTTCAGGAGCAAGGCTGCCTGAGGCAGTTATCTTCACCTTCAGTTGATGGCTCCTAGCCACTGTTGCAGGAATTGGAGCAGTTTGGTCAAGCGACCTTCATCTCAGGCCATTTTAGGACCCTTCTAGGTTAATTAACTGGACTACTAGCCAATGGGTTAAGATGAGTATGTTCCAGCTTGGCTTCCAGGTCTGCTTTTCCTGCTCATTTTTCAGTGCCACCAAGAATTTACACAAAACAAAAAAAGCTTTAAAACCTGCTGAGGAGATCATATGAAGTATGTCTACTCCTTTTCATATTGCCTATGGAGCTGACAAAAGAACTTGCATTGGATATGCCCCCCCTCGAGTGGCCACAAGTTGAACTGCATTTTCCAATGAACCGCTCAATATAAATATAACTCTAAATTTGAAGTCTACTGTCCCACGTATTTGCCTTCGTACTTAATTTTGAATATTCCAACAAACAGAAGAATTAAACTTACCATCTATGCTACGAAAATCAAGGAGGTAGGTTCTACTGTCCACTTGGTAGAGTTGAAGGCTCATCTTGGTTTGCATTCCCGTAATAGGGTTCTTCCTTCTCACACGCAGATAATAAGGATTCACAACCTGGGAAGATTATAAAGAGGGGAGAAATGATGATTTCATAAACATGCTTCTTTAAGCCATGCTGGCAATAGTCATACTACTTTAACAGTTGAACAATGCAATGTTTTTTAGGTTTTTTTTTGCATTTGAACAAAAATATATGCAACAACTATCTCAGATGTGATGTGTAAATAATCGGCCTTGCTACATAATTTTCTTGTGGACTTTCTTCCTTACCTTCCACTCATAATCCAGCTGTTTCATGGCACGGCATACTTCTGACATGATGTCATTGGGTCTGCTCTGACTGCGGATTCCTAGGTGCCACTTGGCCCTTCTAACACCCTGGTGCTTGGATTTCTGGGGGTTCAGTTCATCCAGTGTGTGACGAGGCCTGGGAGGAGTCTCTGCCACAAGAAAAGGGACGCGTTCAGGGTGGGGCTTGATGATGCCGGCCACAGCTGCACCAGACGAAGTCAGGTGCTGGTCGTCTAGAAAAGAGTCCGGAGGGCTGGATGCTAAGTAGAAATCCTTAGCTTCATTCATGATGCGACGATTGTCAATGATGAGGTGGTAGGCCACGGCTAAAGGGTCCTGGTGGTTGCGACTGTATATGCAGGCCAGGACTTCCTCTTCTGTGCATTCAAACTTCTCGCAAACCTCCTTAAGGGCTTCGTCATCTATCATGTTGTTGCTGTAGGAGGGGTCCTCAGGAAACAAGTACTTGGGAAGATCTTGTTTGAACCACTCGTCCTCTCTGTGGGGAGGATGTAACAGTTAAACCACAGACCAGATCCTTCAGATCCTTGAGTACAAATTATTACCAGATATTTACCATCATTTACAGTTTTTTACCCTACTAGGTCAGAATAGTTTAACAGGATTACATTTTCTGAAAACTGTTCAGAACAATTCACATAAGTCATTCATAAATCTGAAAGAAAAATTAAGAAGAAACATTGATCATGGATCTCTCGTTGTTTGTCAACATTAGACAGAACATGCTACAAATATTGGGGAAAGGGAAAAAAAAAACAAACCAGTGGTTCTTCATGCATAAATATTAGTAAAAAATGTTAAGACTTGCACAAATACAACAGAAACACAAACAAACCATCATGAGGGTATAAAGTAAAACTCAGCAAAAGGACTAGAACACTTGGTCCTGGTCCAGGTGGACTTGAAGTGTCAATTGCATCCAAGGCAACTTTCATTAAGCTGGACTTGCCTCGGTCTTACACCTTCTCTTATCTGACTTTGTTGGGATGCCTGGCCGTCAGCTGTAATACTGGAGACCAGAATTACCACCTCTGCAGCAGATAAAATTTTTCAATTCGTCCCAGGGAAGTGACAGGCATTCACGTGTTTGAATGTGAGATTAGAGATTCATTCACATCACTGGGAATCCACTGCCTCCATCTGTGTCCAGTCCACAGCTCTACAACATCCTGGCAGCACCCAGATAGTAAGATGTAGTAAGTTATGTTGTTGAGGGCAGGAATGATGATTCCTGCATGACCAGATTCATTTTGGATCAGGATTCTACTGCAGGTGGTTATCAACAGGATTTCTGTGTTATAAATAACATTATGGTGCATTGTCGTCCTGTTCTAATCTGTCAAAATGATAAAAAGCCTTAAGATATTTTTGCCATTGAAATAAATCAATAAATTACCACATAAGAGAAAATATTCAGTTTTTGCAGCTCCTTATCCACACATGGCAAATTAGATAGTTAATGCCTTTTTTCACTTTATGAAACAATCTCTCCAGGCTTACCGGATCTCTTTGATGGTGGCTCTTTTCATTGGGTCCACCTGCAGCATGTGTTTCAGGAGACTCACTACTGAAGGGTTCAGATACTGTGGGGTGAAAAAGATCCCGTCGCAGATCTTTTTAAAAAGTGTTGGCACGTGGTCATCATCAAAGGGGAGTGTCCCACACAACAAGGCATAGAGAATGACGCCACTACTCCATATGTCCACCTCAGGACCAGCATATAACCTGAGGACGACAAACAACAGCGCTATCAAACTTGATTGAGTCTTTCTTACTAAGATATAGCATGCAACAACAGAACTGTTCAAACATCATTCACAGACTGACAAACACAAAGAACAAATAAGCAAAATTACCTTCCTGAGATGACCTCAGGAGCAGCATAGTTTGGAGAACCACAACTCGTCCGCAGGAATTCTCCATCTGACATCATGTTTGACAAACCTGCATGACATTTTAAACTGGTAAGTGTGCAAATACTCATGTTTAAAACATCATACACCCACTACCGAATAAATAAATAAATAACCCTATGATCCCAAAATGTCATATTTGATACTTGAATTTCTAAGAGTTCTGAAAAGAAAAAAGAAAAAGTATTTTTTGTGAATTATTTCATTTCTCAGGCATTAAAGGGTTAATTATTATGTATCATGTGCTGGAGTTTTGTTGAAGTTTAAGTATTCTTCTTTAACAGCAATCAGTTTTTTGTGACCTTCATTTTGCTAACGACACCAACAATTTTTTAAGAACAGTTCGATGACTCTGGTGATTCGACCAGGAGTCGGTGTTCACATGCCAACAAAAACATGAGGTAAGGAAACAAGACTTCCTTTTCTTGAACACTTGTCTCATTCCCTCTAAAAATCTTTGTCAATTCTGGATGGAATGTGAAACATGTTCAAGCACCAGGAAAAGGAAGTCCAGTTAATTTTGGGAATGACAGTGACATTGGCACCAGTGCACACCAACAAGATAGAAATCTGGATCTGCTCATAAAAACAGGATCATAAAACAGGAGCTACTGGTGCTACCACACACTTGACAGGCTTCTGTAGTGTCTTTCACTTACGTGATGCATCTTGTCAAGACTTGAAAGTTTAGGACTTAAGTATACGTACCGAAATCTGCAATCTTGGCATTCATGTGTGCATCGAGCAGCACGTTCTCAGGCTTGAGGTCTCGGTGTACCACCATGTGCCTGTGGCAGTAGTCTACGGCTGAAATGATCTGCTGGAACAGTCGACGACTCTCCTTTTCGTCCAACTGTCAAAGCAGAAATCACCCGTCATGTGCGATATTTCTCTGTGACTCAGCATCACTTCTTGTTGTGCTTTCGCATCTCTCACAACTGCTGTTGGCTTGTGGTCCACACAGTGTAAAGATTAATCAATAGTCAGCACAGGCTGTAAATCCAGACAAGCAAATGATGGCCTTCTTCTGTGCTCTGGTCATTGATAATAAAATAAAGAAAAAAATAGTGGAGCATCAATATATAACAATCTCAGGCCATCTTCAGTGTTTTAGTGTCTTACCTTTCCGTTTTTGCAGATGTAATCAAAGAGTTCACCGCCTGAGACGTACTCCATCACCATGAAAATATCTGTAGGGGTGCTAATAACCTGATACCTGCAAGAATAGAGAATTGTCAGCAACTCATGCAACCATCACTTCTCATATCAGCATGCATGCAAAAAAAAAAAGTGCATTAAAAGCAAGGCTATCTATTAACTGGAAAACAAACATTATCAGCAGTAAGATAAAATACATGTGCGCTCTGCATGACTCATCAAAATATCCCCTGGAACCCATGTGATCGGTCTCATGTAAGTGACTCATTTCAAGCAGGGAAAAGCTCTTAACCACTCCATCATACTAAACATTTTATGATCCTGTGTTTTAATAAATCTGAGGCATGGTTTTCCTCTCCATCGGCTTGTTTAACAGAATGCAAATATTTGTAAATGATTAAGTGTGCTCAACATGAAGCAACCTGAGAAGCAACTGGAAGCCCAGGTGGTGTGTATGCCTGCCCGAATCAAGTTACACCATTTATGCATGTTTAGTCAGACAACAGATAAAATTTAAATCTACTCCTCCCAAAGATCCAGAGCCAAAAAAAGCAGCCAAAGCTGCTTTCATTAACAGTGATTTAATCTGCAGCACAAGAGCAGTCCAGTTTCACTCTAATGCTGGCATCTGACAATAGAAAAGCTGTAAATGAGAAGAATGTCTTTGTGTAATAGGGAAGACAGTGAACTGATGGAGGTTTGAACTTGACTGTATCCATCCATCTTTGTTACCATGTTATTTAAAAAAAAAAAAAAAAAAAAAAAAGAATCTACACTTGCGTAAACTGTACTAATGACAACTACAAGTTAGGTAAACCAAGTGCTGACAAGTGTTATAGCTATTTAAAAAGTTACACAAGCCCAGTGTGGCAGTGTGAGGAAAACAAGCAGGGTCATGTTTGACTTCTGGGCCAAACACTGGCGAAAGGAGCAGAGGAGTATATCTGGTGGTCGAATTGTGGCTCATGTGTGACGCAGTTGGACTGTGGACACTGAGGCAAAGAGCAAAGCTTTAGTGAGAATGTGGAGTTGTTAAACATTGCACACTGTGTCTGTTAAGAAAAGCAGCTGGAAAAGTTACGGAGAACTACCAGGATACCTGTAAGGATTGAGACGGATCATTAAGCGCCATTTCTTTGTGTGATCTTAGTAAAAACTGGACACGACAGTTCAGACTTTTTTAATTTACATTTAAAATTAGATGTAAATTCAGACGGTACCATTTATATCAACATAATTTATTATCTGTTTTCACTATGAAGTGATATCAGTGTTTGCATTTATACAAAACAACACTCCTCTGTATTTGTCAGCAACCAGGTGCACTGCACTCAACTTTTAATTGACAATTTTGCAACATCATCCAAACATTAAGTTTTTTTAATTCCATCTCTTTGAAGGATCTCACCAGAACTGTCCTACACACTTGGTTTCCCTTCGCCTAAACCCACATCCATTTACGCTACAACCACACAGAAACTCAAAGATGCAACAACTCTGCCTTCTGCTTTTGTCTTCAAACTGTTCATATTTTGGGCAGCTTTTACTCCTTTCTTGAAATAATCAAGTCAATAAACCGAACATCCAAAAACCCCAAGAAATGTGATTTTTATAAATCCAATTCATCCACATGGAGAGAACTTCAACTGACATTCACTCAGATTTTCCAAGATGCGTCTCAGTCTAGATGGTCTGATGACTCAAACAGGATCTCATGTTTTAGGTCATTTGCAATGTGACACAAATAATGACTGCGTCTCCCAGAGTGATGGAGGTAATGAGTTCAAAGTAATAAAGCTCTATTTGCTCAGTTGATGCGACAACAACACCCAGTGGATGAATGCTGAAATAAAGCAGTACGCAGTACTTCCTCCATCTCTGGGACTTTCTTTTCATTTCAAAAGCTGCACCCCACCTTCGCAGAACGATTTGCAACAAGTAGCAAACCCAGTTCACAACCTTTCATTTCAAAATGTTTACATCTGTTTTCTGTGGGTAGGTTACTATAGCAACCATGTGGACTGGGGAATATCAGCAAGGACATGGAGGGGATCTCCTGCAATACGATCAGTCAGGAAGACTGATTGGTTATGGTGAGGAAAAAATAAATAAGTAAATCTGATATAGGCTGCAATCTGGCCATAGTCACACTTTCAAAAACAGCAAAGGACGACAAAAGCTTAATGGTCCCACACTGAACAGAACAGAATGCATAATAAGGGATAAAACACCCGCTGCGGACCAGAATTCTCAAGTTTTTTAAAAAAGGACACACGGATACACAATAATAAGACAACACAGTTGCTCTAATACTTCCCATACTGAACTGATTCAGTCTGAGGTTGACTTCAAAGTAGTTAACTGTGGTTCAAGTAAAATAAATAAATACATAAAATAAAAATCTGCACTGCTCCAAGGGTAAAAAAGGAAACAGGGAACACTTTGACCCAGAAGCATGAGAACCTTGTCAAACATGGGATCTCTGACTCTTAAAGCTTAATGTTTACATTCTTGTGCAGGCATGACATGGAAGTGGTATTTCAGGAAATTATCCACGCCTCCTGGTTCATTTAACAATCCTGTAAAAGTGGCCTACAGCCAGTGGACATTCACATCCCAGGCATGAAGTACTACAGCAATTTTCTAACAATAAATTTAGATCTGTCCTTTTCTTAAGCAACAAAGTTTCCCTACTGTTATTAACAGTATGTGTACTAAATGTAGTTTATTCCTTTTTTATACCCATTTCATGCTGTTCAGGGTCATGGAGCAATGGGGTGATTATGCAATAGATTTAAATTGATAGTTTGGTAACAAATTGTCCAGTGCATTTGGTTTATACCCATAGTTCTTTGTTCCTTACCGTCTTCTTTTATATTAAAATCAGACCTTGTTGGACCCCTTAAGATAACTTTAAGTCTTTTGGTTTATGGACCACTTTACATAAACCCATCTATGTTTGTGGAATACCCAAAATCCTTCACTTCACAGGTGAGATTGATGCCCGCGATCATAATTAAGCCCGGATATTTCATCCTTAACCACTTCCGATGTTGTCTGCAATCCCACACACAATTTAAATGGGACAAACAAAATGATAACTGCAGCAAAAACTTTTAGGCTGGAATAGAAGTTGTAATTCTCTGGAATTCACATTATTGAATTTAAAGTTCAAGGCAACGAGGTCAGTCAGTGGAGAATGACGAAGTCCATGATAATTCACTTTGGTGTATTAAAACGAAAGGCTATAAAAGGATAAATAAAGACAGCAATTCTGCAGGACAAGCCGGGGACTAATGGAAGTGGAGACTGGGTCAGACAATAATGTCCTAGATGGATGTATCCTAAAACACATTATTAAAGGCTGAAAATAGCTCAGTGGGTGGCATTAATGTGGCGGCGGGTAGATTATGGTGCAGTGAGCAGCGTGTAGTGTGTAATCTAGGACTTACAGTTTAATTATATGAGGGTGCCTGAAAAGCTTGAGGTTCTGGATCTCCCGCCGAATCTTTCCCACCACATCCAAGCTGCGGATCTTCTGCCTGTTCAAGATCTTCACTGCCACTTGGTGTTTAGTCAGCTCATGCTGGCCCACTGTAGGATAGACAGACAAAAAAATGTCTCAATAACAATCAGTGCTGAAATGCAAAATCAATGTCACAAATACAGAAGATTACAGACAACCTTCTTTTTTTTGTAATAAAATGTCAACTTTTAAGGAATAATGAAAAATCTTATCTATAAATTTAATAAAACTGGTTACTTATAAGAAATTTGAATCAACACAGGAAGTCTAAATAAAAGTTTTGATATAAGAAGATTTAATTTATAAAAAGACGCAGTTGCAAATAATTACGTTGTTATGTGCAAGAGACAGGGAGAGAGAACAACAACTGTGTTCATTTAGGGTCATGTAACGGTCCACTTGATCCAAGTCCAATGTTTACAGTCATTTTAGCTTCACGTCAACTCTGGAAGAAATGCTTGACTATAATCTGCTGAAGGGGAGGCTTTATATCATTACGTTCACTGCTACTACTCGCTCATATCAAATACCTACAACATTTAATGCTGACTCCTTCCTAAGGAGGTCTACTTTTGAGATTCCAGCTTGAGATTTACTTTTTTTTTTTTAAATGAGTACATCATTTGAATGGAGATTGAAGACAACTTACAAATATGTTTTACAAGGCACAAATTACACTTTCAGAGTGCATACCTCTGTGGCGACAACCTAAACACACAAATCTATTCCGTAACATTTCACTATTTCTTCTGTCAATATTGCTTTTCCAACTGTGCAACAGAGTTTTTGAAGGGGATTTTTTAAACAAATAGGTCCATCTGTGCCACTTTAGTTACCAAACTATAAAACATACTTGATATATATTTCCCTAAATGTATTAACGTATGTAAAAAAAAAAAATCATTTTGGGTTTGTTTGAATCAACCTTTCTCGTCAGTCTGTGCTCTATGTCTCCCAATGGAGCAGTAGGTGTTTGTGCAATGCCATATCTCAGGAACAGCTTATTGGATTTGAGCAATTGGTTCACAAATCGACATCACTTTGGGCATTATCCAGTCAGAATGAAGAAAAAGCCGAATGTTTACCATGAATGAGTTTTCTGGCAGCAATAGAAATGGTCTGAGATGGCTAAATGACTGATTGACACAGGAACTCAAGATTATATAAATCAAGTGGGGTTTTGCACTAGAATATGATTTATGATGGAGAAACACCACAGGTAAGGTCCATTTCAAAGTTGGACTGCAGTAAGTAAAGTTGTTCTTTGGTTGCCAGTTCAGCGAGTTCCTTACATGGTTGGACACTGAAGAGTCTGAGAGCAGCCTTGTGGAACATGTCAAGTGGTCGTTAGTGCAGGCTTTCTATGGCATGTCTCATTCTCTTATTTTGTGATGTTTTCACCTAGACTGGTTTAAAAATACACAATTTTCAGAATCTGCAGAGTACTGGGCTGATCAGACTGCACAATTCACTTTCTTGTAACTGGGAATCTTGAAGTCATGTTGATGTGATGGGGGCTCACACACTGCACAATCTAACAGCAACTTGATCACCCGAAACCACATTTTAACAGACATGGAAAATGAAATGTTACCATGCACTAACGGTGCAAGCTGTTCATATTGTGGTTTTGCTAGTTGTTTGCAGAATTGGAATCAGAATTTCCCTAATAGCTTCAGGTTTTAGGCTTGTTTTTATATAATCACAGCATCTTTAATGAGTCTCTGAGTTGTTCACACATAACAACCATGTACTGACTCCTGACCGCTTGCCAGTTTCTCACAAATCCATCAACACGACATGATACTGAAACTAAAGAACATTCAATTCAGAGAAAGACATAAAACTTGCATGGGATGTAAGAAGACAGTGCAGCTACACATGCGAGTTGCTGAAGAGCACCATTTGATTTACTCCTTGTATTAGAAGAAAAACATGAAATATTAGGTACTTAAAGCCATAATCCAAGGGCACCAAATCCAGCAGATCAAAGTTTTCTTCTACAAAAACTGAGTCCAGTGGAGAGATGACTCAGTGGGAATTAACAGACTGTAAACAGAGCTAGTGGCTCTTCTGTTTGTTTAGAGGGGGGCTGACTGCTTCAGGTCATTTGGAGATATAAAGGCTAGATCATACGTTTCGGCTTCAATGAACACAGTGAGCAAATACATTGATCTTTCATTCGAAAAAAACCCAGGTCGATACATATTAAACTAAAGGTTAGTGACGTAGGTTAATACCCGTGTCGCCCTCTATACTGGCAACACACACACACACACACACACACACAGGGCGTATATTTGGCTGCACAACTCCTTCACACACCCCTAAAAGCTTTACCATTTCCCCTTCAGAATTATAATGAAACAAACGAGAGATAGTTAAAATGAATTATCAGTCCGTGCTGCAAATTAAACTTATAGCATTTTGACAAGTGGGATAAGAGGAAAGGACGCAAGTCTTCTTGTAAAAACATACTTGAGGTAGTTTACTTCCCGGTGTCTATCCTGTAACTGACTAGCTTTCATCGCTAACGACGCTAACTGATACGAACCCGTCAAAATGTGATTTAAAGTCAAAAGACTTGACTTGTTTTATGCATACGCATCTGCCAAAGCGTTATAATTATCATAAAGAATATGAACTAACAGCATCCCATATACGGTTTCCACCTGGTGAGTCGACAAGTTAGCTTTCATAGCTAAAGTAACAGCTAAGCTAAAAGCGCCCATCGCCACCATCTTTCAGTCGGACGCACAGACGCCAAGGCTTGTCAGACATACCTTTAACCTTTCCAAACGTCCCCACTCCGAGGGTGTCCCCGAGAATGTAATGTCCTATTTTAACTCTTCCTTCATGTTTCTGTTTATCCGTCGCCATCTTCCCGCAGTGGCCTTTCTGCGGGATTTTTTTTTTTTTCGGAAGCAGCGAACAGAGACGGACCGAGCTCCGCTGCGTCTGTCTCTGTAGCCGCTCCGCTCCGCTCTGCAGGGGGAAGGAGGGGGAAGGCCACGCCCCTTCTTTCGCACGATTCGTCAAGAATCACAGGCGGCGTAAACGTGTTGCCTTCACTTGCACTCAGGTTAGTGAAATTCTTTAGTTTAATTGTTTGGGAGAATCTAATTAACCGCTTTGGGAAATTAAGGCCACAGAATGAATAGAGAGTAAATGTGCATCAGGTAATTAAGCGATAATTAATGAGACGCCGTGTTGGGTTCTGAGGCAGGGCTTGGTTAGAATACTTGAAATGTAATCAGATTTAGAAACAGTATAATTAAAAAACTATTATAACTTTTTCTACTGCTTTTGGCCTTTCCCTTTTGATGTAGCCTCAGCTAATCATTGTCTTCTACCTAACCCTGTCCTCTGCTACTCTCACTCACACCAACTAGTTGCTTTCACCACATCCACAAACCTCCTATTTGGCTTTCCTGTTTGCTGTCTACCTGGTGCATGTCAGCTTCCTTCTACCAACATGTCCATTGTTCCTCTTCTCCACAAGTCAAATCCTTCTTACCCTGGCCTCTCTAATTTTGTCTCCAAAACAGCTATCCTGAACTCTCCCTTTCATGTGCTCTTTCCTAATCCTGTCTATCCTCATCACTCCTAAGGAGAAACATCTTCATCTCTGCTACCGCCAACTCTGCCTCCTTTTTTTTTTTAAAGAAAACTGTGACGCCGTCTCCATATAACATAACTGGTCCCATCATGGTTTTCTAGACCTTCAATTTTACTCTTACTACCACTCTTGTCACACATCACTCCTGACACTTTTCTCCACCCACTCCACATTGCTTGCACTCTCCAATGTTCTGAAAATTTGACCACAAGTGCTTCCTTATCAATTAGAAGATGTAGTTGGTGGCAGCAATGAAAGTTAATGTCTCCCTCTCTTTCTTTCTTTCTATCTATCTATCTATCTATCTATCTATCTATCTATCTATCTATCTATCTATCTATCTATCTATCTATCT
>JAOWBL010000004.1:3545021-3572717 GCA_028564865.1 Zenarchopterus dispar | reverse complement strand
TGCTTTTATAATGGTTGCAGTAAGCGATGTATTATTTCAGTCCTTCCCTGAAGAAGACAGTCTGGATGCATATGTTGTTCTAAAAGCTGTGTGCAGCTTTTCAATCCAGATTACTGCAATTAAGTTCAGTTCAATTCACCTATATAGCACCAATTTACAATAAAATCATTTCAAGGCACTCATGTTACAATTGATTACAATTTGTATTCAAACTCATTCCAACTGAGTTCAAATTTCTAGTAATGCTAGTTCATAAGAAAAAAACAACTAAACAAACAAAAAAATAAACAAACAACACAATCTGGCTAAGAGACCCAACAGATTGCCTTAAATCTTCCCTTCATTACAATCCTCCAATCTGAGTAAACATGAGGTGACAGGAGAGAGGAAAAAACCCTGCTTAGCAGGACTAGAAAACAACTGAAGCAGAACCAGACTCAGGGATGGTGGCCATCTGTCTCAACTAGTAGGGAATCTGAGATGACACTAAAGAGAGACAACAATAATAATGACATACATACCAGGAGAATATGAACATCATCAGTGATGTTATCCCCAACTACAAGCTTTATCAAAGATAAAGGGTTGGTATGACCAGTCTCAAAAGGTACAGATGGTGTCTGCCTCCTGAACACTAACTAGGAGCTCAATCCACAAGAGGGGAGCCTTATAACTGAATATGCCTCCTATTCTGTTTGTGGAAGATGCAGCCTCATCTGCCTATAGTGGGCAGGGTAAGACCTACAGGGGTTTTTACAGTAAGCTGAAGCAGAAAGAGTGTGGCAGTTGTGCATGGGTGCCACACTGAAGAATTATTGACACAGAAGACATTCAACACTAGATGAGTATTTTCCAGATACTTTGTTCCAGCGTCTATGCAGCCTTAACACATAGATGTACCTGGGACATGGAGCGCTTTCCAGGGGCTAGAAGTGTGGCAGGGGAAGTAACTGGTTTACAATGACTCTTAATTTCCCTGTGGAGCTAAAGGTTAATTTTTTTTCTGTTCAGATGCTGTCACCCCGTGCCTCAAACCAGAAACCTCCTTACTTTGGCTTGGAGACTTTAAGTTTGGGAAGAGAGGTAAGCTCTCTTTGAAAACTTGAAGAACCACACGAAAACAGCAAATTGAGAGCAAAGTCCACTGTTGGGATGATGTGGAACTGTAAATTCCTTAAACCAAGAGGGAACTAGGTCCTAAAGGATTTCATGTAATAGGAGAATTTAAAATTATATCCTGAATTTAACAAAAAGCCAATGAAGGGAAGTTAAGAATGATGTCTCAGTCTCTTGCTAATCCTCATCAGAATCCCGGCTGCAACAATTTTGGACCAGCTGGAGGCCATTCAAAGTCATCTTACTAAAAAAGAGTTGCAGTATTCTAATCTAAACTAACAAATGCACTAGAATTAGTTTTCTTGCATTATCTCAAGGTAGGATTTGTCTTATTTTTACAATATCATGAATGAGAATGAAAGTGGTACGAACAACCTGTTTTTTTTAATGCAATTTAAAGGACAAATATTGGAAAAATGTAACTCCAAAGGCTCCTTATAGTATTACTAGATGCCAAAGTAAAAACATTCAGTTACTAAATGACTGTATAGTCCATTTTCTAATGTGCTCAGGTCCAAAGACAACAACTTAAATTTTATCTGCATTTAGTGACTGGAAGTTAGCAGTCATTCAGGTCTTTATGTCATCCATCCATCCATTTTCTATACCCGCTGAATTCATTTACAGGGTCACAGGAGTCTGATGGAGCCAATCCCAGCTCATCGCAGAGCCACATATAGAGACACACCACCACACACACTCACGCGCAATTCAGATTTCTCACTTAACCTAACATACATATTTTTGGACTGTGGGAAGAAGCTGGGGTACCCAGAGAAAGCCCACGCAAGCATGGGGAGAACATGCAAACTTCACACAGAAAGATTCCTGCCAGGTCGGGAATCCGAACCAGGAACCTTCTTGCTGTGATCCAACAGTAATTTTATGCCCATTTTTATGTCTGTATAGCAATGAAAGTATATGCCATGCTCCCTAAGAATAATATACAATAGAATCATACTGAGAGTAAAAAGTAATTGCCCATGTACAGAACCCTGTGGAATTCCATGACTTACTGTGGTGTCTGAGAAAGACCCCCTAGTCACATGATCGCTGTAATCAGACAAATAACTTAAACCAAGGCAATACTGTTCCTTTAATACCAATAACTTATTCAAGCCTCTG
Organism: Zenarchopterus dispar; assembly: GCA_028564865.1. Taxonomy (NCBI): domain Eukaryota; kingdom Metazoa; phylum Chordata; class Actinopteri; order Beloniformes; family Zenarchopteridae; genus Zenarchopterus; species Zenarchopterus dispar. The sequence continues at coordinate 3,570,476 of JAOWBL010000004.1, read as the reverse complement.
TAATAGGATGTTGTGATCAGCTATATCAAATATATCACTAAAATCTAACAAGTAAAGACACATTCCATTGTCTGAGGCAAAGAGGACATTACTTGTGATGACCACCTCTGCTGAATCTGCATTATGATCGGATCGAGTGCATTCTGGATATAACATTTCATACTTTATCAAAAAGTCAAGTGAAGAATTCCTGCTCGTCCTCACAGGCCCCTCCCACTGCAGCTATATGTGCATCTCTCACACACAGTTACAAGATCAGAAAAATAAGCGGGAGTCAAAAAAATGCTGAAAACATTAATGTGTATAAATGTGATTACATTTGATAAAGTGAGCATGGAGTATGCATCAGTGGAGTTTCAAACGTAAGTGCAAGAGCTGAGATGCATCAGGGTGACAGATCAGTGAGCGGGAGTAATTTCTTGCCCGCTTTGACATAATGTCACATATCAGTAACTCGGAGACAAAAACTATTTAATGTGAGGTTGTGTTTAAAAGTGAGGATGTGTAGTGTGTATCGTGTGTGTACAGTAGATGAGTACAGTGTGAGATTTAAATGCTTGTACATGATGAGCAGTCAGACACTGTTATGATTTGTAAATGCTACCTGCTTCTGAAAGCTGGTTACATTTGGAGAGTGATCACGTCAGGTTGTATAAAAATTTTTAAATGAAATGAAATCCAGCAAGTGCGGGGCGTAACAAGTCACTGCTCTGAAAAACAAATCGAAAAATGCCTGCAACCCTAACTAGCGGTATTTCAAAATAACTTCAGAAAACACAAACCCGAAGTCGTTTATAATAAGCAGAATTGCCAAGCCTTCACGTTTACCGCAACAGAAACAACACAACAGACCCCCACGGTGATAATAACAGATGACAGATTTGGAGTTGATGAAGGAGGAAGAGAATAACATGTTTGAAGTTGAGGAGGAGGAAGATTTGTTGTTACTATTTGCGATTGCCCAGGAGATGGAAAAAAGACTTTCAGTACAAACCTCACACGGGCAGAAACATGGGGATGATGTTTGTGTCACTCTGCAAAAACCACACCCACTTCAAATTTCTGACCAATCACATAACAATTCTCAGATGCCAAGTGAGAAAAAAAAAAGTTCTGCTCAGAATATGTGTCGAGGCGAACCTGCAGAACAAAATGATATCATTTTGTCCTTACCATCTTGAGAACAAGAACATATTTCTGTGTGTTTGTGGAAAATCTACCAGCTTTTACTGATTTTAATTTTAATTTTATCACAGAGTAAAGCAGGATGTTAGTGCAGTGTTGCTTGAGGACCCAAAGATTTTCAGTTGTGTCACCAGCATACAGAGATTTCTTAAGATTCTCTGAATCTTTAGATGATATTTTGTGTTTTAGAGTAATAGTCTTCACAAATACACAGAGGAGCATTATTATACAACTATTTGATAATTTGTAGATGCAGTTTTTCACAAATTATTAAACCTCTGTCCATCTTTACCTCTGAGAGATTCTGCTTTTCTAAGATGCTTTTTAAAAAAAAAAAAATTTAACACCAAATCATGTTACTCATCTGTTGCCAGTTAACCCAATTAGCTACAAGATGCTCCCCCAGGTGATAGTTTGAAGTACTACTTACTTTTCTGCTCTTTTGTTCCCCGTGCCAGAACTTTTTGGATATACGTTGCATCAAATTCAAAATGGACTAATATTTTTTCATGAAATGGTCAAATGTTTCACTTTCAACATCCGGCTTGTAGATCACAGATTTATTCTATTATGTAGAGATGATAAAGTCAAATGCCATTTCCCATGTTTCCGAGCATCCAGACAGAGCTCACAGCAAAGAACCATATGAGGCTGAATACTTTGTATCCTGTATTTAGTAGATGATGACTGCAGTCAACAGTAGTACCTGAGTGGACGGGAGGCTGGTTGTTTAAAGCACTCAAGGCTGTGGAGAATTACATAGTGGGTAAAAGTGCAGACAGATACTGGGTCTTTTCTTTTCACTGAGTGAATAATCTCCTCTTTCTCTAGTCTCTTGTTACTCCCTGGTAGTGAAGTCTGCTCCAGAGAGGCTGGCTGAGTGGGTAGCGTAAGCATCCAGGTGTCAGCGGTACACTTTCACTCTGTGAAGGTTGAGAGCATGTAGGGATTAGTGGGAAGAGGTGTTTGAAGTGGGTATTACCCTTTTTATTCACCTTGTGGGCATCTTTTCTGTTCGATGTTCTGCACGCCCAGAGAGTGGCATGCCAGCGTGGGAGTGAGGAGGAAATTCAGATCTATTCATTCTGGTGCCTTATTTCAACTTCATAATGAAATAGTAACTTGGTTTTCATTTTGTTTGCAGTGCACACAAGGGTTAAAGACCTTTTGAGTGACTTTAGTGTGTGACAGGAAAACAAGAAAGTGCTTGTTTGTGTGTTTGTTTGGACCACTTGGTTGTAGGCACTTCATCCTTTTTATTAAATAGACTTCATATAAACAAGCTGTAAGCATTACACTGCCGGTCCTGGCTTTAAAGATGACTTCCACCAGATCCTCCTGTTTGTTAGAATCATCTGAAAGTTGTGTATATAGTGGATTTAAGTTTAATATTTGCTGTAATTCACGCTCCATTTTTATGACATGCAGCGAAGAAGAAAATATTCAGAGTATAAACTGCCCACCGTGTTCAGCAGCCGACAGCAAACATGCCCGCCTGAGTTCTGGTGATGAGCGGTGAGCTGACCGTACTCGTTCTGCATAAAATAACATACCTAAATTAGTGTGGTTGTAGCTCCTGGACCACTCGAACCACATGGATGAATGGCAAAAAGGAAAAAAAAAAACCCTCAAGTATCTCGAAAGTGTCAGAAAACCTGAAGGTGATGCAGAGCAGAAAGTCTTTGAAGTCAGCACAAATTTAAGATTTTTCGGACTTCAAAGGCTGGTTTGGAAAAAAAATTCTGACTTGAAAATATTTTTAACACAAATAGCTGTCTGTTGGTTTATCTGTAAATGAAAATGACACCATGGAACGGTGCAACCTGAGAGCTAAAGCGTTTTTTTCCCCCCTTACACTTTGATATGTTTCATTAACTAGTGATAAAATACTGACACATTCACAATATCAAAATCATATTTAGCATAATCATAAACCACACACCCAAGTCCTTATCTATGTTGATAATGACCCATGCAAAATATACCTTTGAAGCCAGTGGAAAATAGAGATGTCATCCATTTTGTCATCTTGTACATTTCACTGCAATACCTCACCTGCAGCAGTTTTTATTTCTTTTTTCTTACTATGGTTTGGCTGCTTTAACAAAAGAAATAAAATAAATGTACTCCTATCAGCCTATCTATAATAACAGCCTACAGTCTCTAAGCAGTTTGTAATATTTACTCAAAAAGGCAAACTATGTAGAAATACCACTCCAGACCAAATCGGGGCAGCATATTACAAGAAAATTTATCTGTCAATGAAAATCATAACCCAAAGACGGTATAATTGTGTATAACACAATTTCCCCCAACAGTCTCAACATGCAATTAAACAACACTGGCCTCACCCACCCCACCCATCTCTGGATAAAAGACTCCCCCAATGGTCATTCAAAGAGAGTCTAAATTGGATCCTACCTTTCTCCATCACTCAGTCTCAGCACTGGCTCAGCACTGCTGTAGACTCTTCACACACATGACTGTACCCCCACCTACCCAAGCCACTCTATCATGAAGTTCACAGAAGACTCAATAGTGGTTGGGCTCATCCTGGGGAGATGAATAAGCCTACAGGTATAAAGTGTAAAAACTGTCATCGTGGTGGAGTAAGAATAACCTGGTAATAAATGCCACAAAATAAATAAATAAATAAATAAAACAAACAAACAAACAAACAAAAAAACAGTGGACTTCAGGAAAAGCAGATCTTTCCCTCATCCCTTACATATAAACAGGTCTGGCAGCATCCTGGAGGACTCATCCCACCAAGCATATTGGCACTGAATGGATCTGCAAATCTGTATAATGACAATAAGGATTCTGATGATATCAAACAGCATTTTAAATGAGTTCAGCAGACCTCAAAGGAGGACTGGTGGGATCTCTGATCAGACACCAGTGCAACCCTCGGTCATAGCACATTTAAACTTTTTTTTTCTTTAAAAAGCATGATAATGATCTGTTCTTATTTTTATTGACAAATCCAAAGTTAAGTCAGTACAGAGCTAATCTCTAAACATGATGACACCTAGCAACTGGCTACACCAACCAGCAAGTGAAAGATTACACTCCTAATTATGCATAAATATGAGGCACATTAAACCAAAATAAATAAATAAATAACCGGTCCATACAGTTGACATGGATGAAAAAGGTACCTATGGAAACCAAAAAACAATTTTTGAACCAGCTTGTAAATATTTGTATATCTACTGGACAATTGGATAGTTTAACGTTTGGCTTAAATGGAGACTGACTCGTTTTTGGATCCAGCCCCCAGTGGTCACTCAAGGAATTGTAATCTTATTTATTTCCTGGATTGTGTGACACTAAAAAGCGAGATGCACACCTTTAGTCCAACACATGATCGATGGCTACTGCGTAAATCAGGGGTGTTCAATCCTGGTCCTCAAGAGCTACTGTCCTGCAGGTTTTAGATGTCTCCCTGCTCCAACACACCTGATTCTAATTAATGGTCATTAACAGAAGGTCTGAACAACTCTGTTAATGTCACAGTCATTTATGTCATGGTGTGACGAAGTAGGGAAACATCTAAAACATGCAGGACAGTAGCTCTTGAGGACCAGGATTGAACACCCCTGGCGTAAATACATTATTGATTCAACAGAGAAGCATGGATCACATGGCAGAATGATTAAAACCAAGGTTTGGAAAAAAAATGTGATTAACACAGAAAAAGCACAAGAGTTGAATTTGTGGGCAAATGAAGAAAGACAGGATGATAAATACACACAATCCAGGAAGGCAACAAGTGACAGAAGCAGACTTAACAATAACAGAGAAATAAGTGAAAATATAGATTTTAGTAGAGTCTGTCTGTTCTCTAAATGGTGAACAAGTGTACCTGTTGTCCTGGCAGGAATCCCAGGATTAAAACAAAGAGCGCACAAAAAAAAAAGGCCATCAGTCACCAAGCTACAAACATGCCTTTTAGGTGTAACGAACTAGAAGAGCCATGTATAATGGTGCTGACAGACAAAGTTGAAAGAAACCTCCTCATCGACCCTCACCGAAGAGGAGGAATCAGAGGTGGAGTTATTCAAGCTCTACAAGATCTCCTGACAGATATATCCCAGCTAATAAATGCTGGAAAACAAAGTGCACTTACCTGTCGGGGAGAAAAACAACCCATCTTCAGTTTCCATTCCTCTCAGTTTCCTCTTTTCTCTGAGCAGAAATTGCAGTCTGTTGTTGTTTACGAGCTAAGTCAATCTTTGCCAATTTGCAAGGTGTGCTGTGGATATTTGGTGACTCTGAGTCTAGAGCTCCTCCAGTGTATTTTTCATAACTTGCCTGCACCAGCAATGGTTCAGTGAGTTTTTCTGATGGTGAAAATTTTATGAGCCAGAAAGATTTGTTTCTTCTTATGTTGAAAAAGTTGGGGTGGAAACTGTCAGAGGAGAGCCGTGGTTTATTTCTCGAATGTCGTTTTTGATGCTTGGAACATATTTTATCTGGATATGGAGCAAGGGAGAAAACAACAGTTAATATTTTGGCCAAATCCGTCTCACAGACCCGTCAGAAACCAAACAGTGAGTCAGCACACTTGACCCGGGTATCCAGTGATGGTTGTAGACTCAGTTTGTTCCATATGTTGGACTTGTTTTACTGTCTGATTCAATTGGATGTACTTTTTTTTCCTTCTCAATACTGTAAGCTTGCTTTAGGTTTTCCTCTCATTTGTAAAACTAATCTTTTGTTTATTTTTACAATTCTTCTTATTACTCAGTGTTCATATCCTGTGGAGTAGGATTTTCCTTTGGGGCACAGATTTTATTTTATATGCACCCATGGGCTTATTCTTTAAATACACAGCCTTTTCCATGTTATGTTTCTCTAATACTACACAGTTGTGGTGGTACTTGAAAAACAGCGGTACTTTCAGTTCTGAATAGCAACTTTATACTACACATAAACCCATATGAGCGAAATGGACAAAACCCTACAAACATAAACAAAACGAAATTGACCTTTTAAAAAAACAAAAAAAAAATGCTTTCATTGGACTGCTAAACAAAATTTGGTCCCTAATTTTTTTCTTTTGCTTTTTGTTTCTTAAAAAAAAAGGTTTTCTTGTGAATGTTTGGATTGTGTGGGTAACATGGAGGTGTTAAAGATTTATATATCAAATATACATTTGGCGTTTTTGGGCTGAACTCATTGCCAATTCACTATGAATCCCCTTTGACAACTTTTTTCATTTTAAACGATATCAGCTCCATAGTATGAAGCATTTTCTCAATCAAAGTCAAAATAAATTTATATTAGTTAAACAGCTGCAGGCTGCTCTGGAAACCGTTATTCCTTTCATTTTTAATTTTTGCAGTTTTCTTGATAGAGAAGTCAGTTTTTGTCAGCCTTGTCTCGCCTGCAGCCAAATCAAACCTGCTGGTGCCTAACGAGGAAAGAGCTGATCTCTGATTCAGGCCTCCTGTCAATTTTTTTAAAACTGTTTTTTTAAATCACTGCACGCATGGTGGTTTACTTGTCCAACATCTTCTTATCCAACGACCTCTGCCTATAATTAGGACAACTGGACACTAAATCACAAAAAAATGATTTTGCTCAGTGCTACATGAAAACAGTTTAGAAGTTGACAAATACAACTCCATTTCCAAGAAAGTTGGGAGATTAACCCATATTTTATTCAAAAAAACATTAAAATATTAACGAGGTAATGTCAATATCTTAAGGAAATCTAAATGAAGAAACGATTCATTTTAAATTTAATGGTAGAAAATCATTTAAAAAAAAATGTGACAGGTAATGTCTAGATGGCACTAACTAAACTCCATGTCACCCGGGGGAACATCTAGTAGCTAATGAGGTCACTTGGCAACAGGTGAGTGACATGACTGAGTCTGAAAATAAGAATGTCTTTGATGTAAAGATGGGCAGAGGTTCATCAATATGCTGCGTCAAAACAATTGTGGAACAATTTCAGGAAAATGTTCCTCAACTTAAAATTGTGAAGATCCTGTGATCTATGGCCTATAATGTTGTCAAAACAGTTCACCCTGCAATCCACTAATTCACCTTATATTTCTGTCATGCAAACAAGAAGCTGAACACAGTCCAGAAGCATCCTCATCTTTTCTGGGCTGAAGCTCATCTAAAATGATCTGAGGCAAAATGGAAAACGGTTTTGTGGTCAGACGAATACAAATTGAAATTCTTTCTTGAAACCACAGACACTGAGTCCTGCAGATTACGTAGGAGAGGGACCATAGTACATATTTGATGGTATGGGGTTGCATTAGTGTTTTTGGTATGGGCAGCTTTCACATCTGGAATGGCACCATCAAGGCCTCAAAGTACATGGAAGTTTTAGAACAACAAATGCTCCCATCCAGACGTCGTCCTTTTTTTTAGGGCTGGCCTTGCATGTTTCAAATTCAAATTCAAAATGAAGTAATATTTTCAGTGCAATGACAAAATGTCTCAGTTTCAGCATCTGATATGTAGATTGTGTTCTGTTAGGAATAAAATATGGCTTTATAAGATTTGCAAATCATTGCTTTTTAAACTTTTTATTATTGTTGTTTTTTACAGTTTACATAGTCTCCCAACCTTTTTGGAATAGGGTTGTAGCAACATTTAATATGGAGGTAGAATAGCTCTCTCCAAACCCCACTGTGAACTGAACTTGTCACTCCTGTGTCTGTGTCGGATGGTTTTCCCCAGCTGACGTTCATTTTAATGAATAATGAATGCAAACACATATTCTGCCACAAACTCATCACATGAAGCCTGACTAGATATTCACCCATGGCCCTGCCGATTTTACACAAATCCAGCTGCCAAAGAAAATGAAAGCAATGTAAAGGAGTTGTCCCCCCCATTCCCCTAAAGATCATTTTAGTCTTATTTGAAAAAATAGTTAATTACTTTTGGGATCATGCAGACTTTTCAGTTTCCTTTCCCAGACACAATAATTTTGGGGATCACTTTATGGTAGTATGCCACAAATCTACATTGATGGAACTAGCTCACTGAGCAACTTTTAGACATAATGGAAGAAGTGAGTAAGACAAAGGTAATGAATGCAGGAAAGTAATAATGGGAGAGGAAATGAGAGTCTGACCCAATAAAAGACCAAACAGGAGTAAATCTTGAATTGTACTGTAGAAGTGAATTACCTTCCCTGCCTCTAGGGGGAACCCTTGTGCTAAAAATGCCAAGTTTTTATTATGCTGCTTTTACATCCTGTTTTAAGCAAATGCTCACTAACTAGCGTAATAATACATTTAGTTTTGTTTTATTAATAAAAAACAGAGGGATTCTGGAATAATGTGGCAGAAGTCGTTGCACAAGATTTTGGAAACGTTTCCGGATATTATCTGCCATCTGTAACATAAACGTAGCATCTGCCAAAAAAGTCATAAAAGTACCAGACTAATACGTGACCTTTAAACATATGGACACAAATACTTTCAAGTGAACACACTGGAAGAGCATTCTTATTTTTACTGGCCTACTGACATATGTATCAGCTCAATAATGAAATCTAGTGATTTTAAAACAAAAAGTTAGGATCTCAAATAGGCCATGATACCCAACAATGATCAGCTTTTACATCAAGTTTGTGAAATGCAGCATTTCTGCCTCAGTTAATTTCCTTTTTCTTTAGGGTACCCTTAAACCTAAACAATGTCAAACTGAAGTAATGAATATTTCCATAAACATTAGCCTCTATGTGATGAATGTGGCAGCCTACGGCTATGAACAGGTGTTTTGATTTATTTCCAAACACAGACAGCATTGTTGAAGCACACTTTAAAAAGAAAGCTGTGCCACCTTAGAGACTTCAAGGCAGACTCATGCAAGTAACTCTTTCCCAAGTGCAATTATATTTGCATGGCTGCTTTTAGGAAAGAGGGGAGAAAAAACTTTAGTGAAGTAACCTCACGGAGTTTAAATCAAATTCCATTTAAGCTGTTTAAAAATAAATGAGAAATTATGTGACAGGGAGATCTGCGATGAGACAAGCCCCAGTGATAAATCTGTAAGAAGGAAATAAATAGTAATATTGTTTCTGTCTGTTCCCACCACTATCTGATCAGGACTTTACCTGATGTGAAATTTATGATTAACTGTCATTCAGTTTAAGCTCTTTTCTTTAAACAATGTTGAAACTAATTTAATTGCCCAGATGAACTTAAGACAGCAGAAATATGCAGCCCATGATAGAAACACTCATATGACAGAAGAGAAGATGTCAGGATCCAAAAATTCAGACAAATTTCAAAAGTGAAAGTGTTCTTTAGAAAAATTAACATGAATCTATGAGAACTGCTAAAGATAAAGAGAAGGTTAGCAAAAGTACAGGTTAATCTATAAGTGGGAACAAAAAAAATTTAGTAGAAAAGAAAAATCTTTATTGCATATGTCAGATGATTTACTTTCATCACATAGGCAGAATCCTGCACACCATATTCATTGGATTGGTCAACTTCTTTTGACAAAATGTAGAAGTTGTGAAACTAATAAGGTTAATAATTTTATTCAAGATTCCTGCATTTGTGTAATTGAGAGAAATTACTCATTAAAGTTCTACTCCCAATTAATTCAATTCCATAATGACACTTTATAAAGCTGTGCTGTTGTTTGCATGTATTTTAATGTATGACAAAGTCCATCTTCATGTTTGTGTACGATTTTGATGGCCCTGTTTGTGACCTTAAAAAGTACTCCAAGTACAAACACCAAATCACACACACTACTTACAACTAAATGAACAGACAAGTCAATCAACAAATCTCTTACCTTATTTGCAGTTTTTAAAAAATTAAATTAACTTTCATAAAGAAGATGTTGTGGAATATGTTTATATGTTAAATAAATTCAACTGAATTCCAGTAGGGATCCTATGATCATGTGGCCCTAAACAACCACATAGTGTGTTCATGACAGGAACTGGTCTTGTAAATGATAAGTTTATTCAAATCACCAATTAATTCCTGTGAACTCTCTATAAAGACTTCCAACTTTTCTATTTATGGACATTTTACATCATTTCGCAACTGTAATTCCATAAAAGTGTTTTGATTTGTTGCTTTCCACTTTCTCAGTCTACTTTTATTTAAATTAACACACAAGGCAGTATCCATTAGATTTATCCAGTCTACAAAAAATATTTTGTCTTTTTCCATCAAAGAGAAATCTCTGTGTTAAAAAAAAAAACCCAAAACTGATGTGCCACAGGTCAGGAATCAGGAAATGCAGGATCCAGATGGCATAAGATTGGACACAGGAGTTTGTGAAACAGCAGTTTTAAATGAACAAAAATGAAACAAAACAAACAAACAACAAAAAAAACCCCACTTCAATAAACAGGAAATCCCAAGAGAAAACTTAAATACAGACAAACGCACGAGGGTTGGAGACGCAGGTGCAAATGATCAGGCAGGATTTGGTAAAGGAAGTAAAAACCAGATGGTTAAAGACAGACTTTCAAAATAAGACAGGAACTAACCAAAGCCAAAACCATGATACTAAGGGATGAACAGGGACAGCTTCAAGCTGGTTGAAGAGCCCACATTTTAACAAAATACTTCATTTTCTGAGTCTGAATGGTAAGAAAAAAAAAGGTGTAATCTCCACCAAAGAGCTGTGAGCTGAAATGCTGTTTTTGGTGTCAGTGCAGCAGTGACAGCCAGTGGTGTTGCCTGGGTTGGTGGAATTTCCTGAGATGGATCTTGGTTAGATTTAGTTGACAAGCGTGTTTTACCGCATGAATATATTTGTCTCCGAAGCAGACATTGGTTCAAAGAAGTGGGATATCAGGGCTCTCAACAAATTGTCAGATCACATCCAGAGACTTGATGCCCCAGGTATCTAAAAAAAGAGTCTAACAACAGTGTTTTTGTGTGATACAAACAAAAAAGCAGAAGCCAACTGTGCCTCAGGATGACTTTTTTTTTTTTTAACTTTCCCCTGTGGATTATTTCGGGAACATTATCCGTCCTGTTTACCACAAACTATTTTGTGTACTTGCTTTTGATGTTCTGATCTACACTCTTGTCTCCTTTCTTTTCGTAACATGTTCATTCCCAATGGAATACACACATGCACTCACTCTTAAAAATAAAGCTCATCTGGGTTTTGTTCAAAAGCTTCAAAATTCCCAGCAGGACCCAAAGCATAATTCTGTTTCAGTGAGAAATACAGGAAAAACACAGGAAGTGTGGCATGTGGTGTGATTAGAAATGAGGTTGCAAATATTTCATCATGCAAAATCTCTTTTCTTTAATTTTTTTTTTAAACTTGGATGATTCCTCTTGTTGCAATTGAAGAGGAAATTTGTTTTCAGTCAGGTCACGCCTCACTCTGATCTCCTGAAAAATGACTATTAACAACTTGAGAACAGAAATTTATGATCTTATTAGATTCATTAATGTGAAAATGTTTTGCAAGAGTCACATACAATTGTGCTGCACATTCTTCACTCTGGTAAACTTCACATGACAGAATGAAACGCACGTATTTGCTTTATGTTTACATGATTTTCCAATGCGCAGTCAGAGACTCGGTGCCAAACCTTCTGCAGCTATTTGTGCAGGGCTTTTCAAACCTTTGCTCTGTGACATATCTGACATTTATTTCTCTCTCTGTTATGAGGCTTAATCTGTGCACCCTGCTTAAAGCACACTCGCTGTCGGAGCTGCTGTGAGATCGCACGACAACAAAGCAAATAAAAGGGATGTAGATGACTGCTCTTAGATTTTCTTCATTTTTTTTTTTCCAAGAATCCACGAGACAGAAAAAAGAAGTTTAAAAGTGAACCTGCTTTGCCTGATGCTGGTGGTACACATGCTTAGCGTTCATGGAGTGGAACAAGAGGGACAGCAGTGTGTCAGAAAAACATCTTTGATGTTCAGGATTTACACTTCTGTTTCCTGTTCAGGCCACATCAAACCTCTGCCTCTTTATGGATGTATTTACTTTTTTTCAGATTTAATTAGCTGTTTTGACACTGATGTGTTTTGGTTGGGAAGGTGTTAAAAAGGTTATTCAGAGTTATCTGTCCTTGGCACATGGCTGCCGTGCAAGCGCCATCCAACATGTGACAGCCAACATGCATCCAGATGCACAAACAGGGGTGTTAATGTGGATGCAGACTTGAGTGTACGTCAAGGAGCAGCTGGCAATTACGCCTTCCTCCCCAAGTAACTGAGCGCTGCATGTTTCTGCTCAGCCGTTCACTTGAAAGCTTTGCACATCCTCCCACTCTGGGCAGCACTTTTACTTTGATCAGAGCAACTTCATAAAATATTTTTTGTACTCTTTGTAATTAAAGAGTTTTCCACATTAGTTTGTCATAAAATGTGACCCGATCTTCATTTAAATGGCAAAAACAGACCAACGCAATGAATCTAATCTAATTTGATAGCACACAATTAAAATGATCTTTCTTTCTTCTTTATGGAAACGCAGTCATTAAACACAATGTAAGTGGACTGCTGGAGTGAATAGCCAGTTGAAGCTCCTCTGACAGGAGTGACTTCAAACATAAACTCAGAACAGGACAATCTTTAAGAAGAAATTTTAACCAGTTCCTCCTTACAGAACTTCTTCAGCTCAGACACATTTATAAGATGTCTGAACACCTCTCTGGAGGTCACTCCATTGAAGCTCTATGGGTTTAAGGTCTGGGCTCTTCAAAAGACTTCTTGTTCTGAACATTCTTCATTGGCAGTGACATCTGAACCTACTATTTAATCTTGGGTTTTCACATTTGTTCTAGATTCTTTTTAAACTTTCAAACCATCTTTCTTCTTGGTTCAAAAGTTATTGTTCCTAATAAGAGTGTCTCTTATTTCTGGAAAGCAGGTGGACTGCTGAGTCCTGACCTGCTGAGCTGGCTCTCCTGTCTTGTGGCATCCACTTGTGGAGCTGATGTTTAGTTTCTCCGATGTTATTCAGAAGTTTTTCTGTTGTGGATTTACTTTAATACTTAGGTCATTGTCCTGCTGTCTCACCCAACATCTACTGAGCCTCTAGATCTTCTGGTAAACCTCGAACATCTGACAGTTCAGAATCTGCTGCAGCGACTCAAGCCCCAAATATGATACTCCAACCACCACGCTTTGCAGTTGGGATGATGTTTTGTTGTTTGTAAACTGTGTTTGTTTTGCACCATAAATAGAGCTGAGTATCTCGCCACAATTGACCAACTGAATAACTGAAAGTCATCATTTCCAGTGTAGCATTACAGGTTTTAAATTCTCGGTCATCCAGGTCATGTTATCTTTAAAGGCTTGGATTGCAGGCCAACAGAATTGGTTCTTAAAGATGTTTCACCTTTCATCTCAAAGGACACTTGAGGGGATTGGTTCATTTTAAACAGAGTCATTTCCTTGGATAGTCTACTTGGTTTGGGAATGTGTGAAAGGTCATCCAAACTCAGGTGAGAACCAAACAAGTGAACTCTGGTCTGCCTGAAAACGTGCGTCTTGGTTCGCTTTCAGGTGAAGCCTGGTGTGGTTTGATAACAATGAGAATGCAGACTATCCAACAAACCAAAGACAGGAAGAGAACCAAAGAGAGGAAATGACGTAGAGCACAAGAGCTCACTGCCTTGTCTACACCTTATTGTGAAAAACCTTTTTGGTTGAACACCAAAATAATAATAATAATAATAAAAAGCCCAAGATCGCATGAATTTGAATTTAGTGTTGTTTGTTTTTGAGATGAACTGGCCACCTGAAGGGGCTGGATTCTATTTTTGGTCCTGGCCAGTCAATGAGCTGTTTTTCTTCTTCCTCATGTTGTTTTTTGTCATGGATAGTGCTCATCACAGTTCCACCCACATTTCCACCCCTCCCATTGAGCAGATGTTGTAACTGCATGAATCTGTCCAGACGGTTTAGTCCACTTTCAAAAGTGTAGCATAAAAAAATAAATCAAACCGATTTTTCAGAATTCCCTGCCCAATCAGACAGCGTTTCCCAGACAACCGTGGTATGAATGTGCTCAAAGGTTTCTTGAGTTAAAACTGGGCGGTGGTAAGTTTCAAGCTTTTAATCTGTTAGTCACATGACCACTGAGGGTTAATGAAGTATTTTGCGGAGTGCAAGTTGTTTATTGGTCAGCATGTGAGATGTTTTGTTAACATCCATCAAGGTGAGAATGGTTGTGAAACTCCCTGGGTTGCTTTATAAGTTTGGGAAGGTGAAACCTTTGACCTTGTCTGTTTAATGTTGGTTTTCATGTTTGACAAGTATAGATTCTTCAAGAAGCAAGAAAAGGAAGTCCAGAGTCGTCTGAGTCAAACCTTTGAAGTCACTGATCTTGGACACGCTTCAGGTGTGCTTCAGTGTTTTTACGGAAAGCAGCAGATTTCTCCATAGTACATTTGGCCCTGACGTCTCAGTGACTATGATAACAGAAAACACATAAACAGAGATGTTTGTCTGTTCCACTGATGTCTTCAAGCCTTTAGCTGTTCCTCCCGAGTTCTTCTTTATCTCACAACCAACTAACAGATGCGTAAACACTTGAGATCACTTTTTATCCCTTTCCAGCCTTGTACGGATCAACTGCTTTTGATCGTACATCAGTTTTCCTCTTTGTGAGGTGTGGATCACATCAGCAGATGCTTCCTATGAACAGAATACTTAAATGTTTGAGTGTCTCTTATTGAAGCAGTGCTAAATAACACCATCAATCTCACTTCATCAGTTGAACTCAGGTATGCAAACTACTATATCCAATTAGTTTGAAGTTATTAATCTGTGCTTTTTTTCCCCCACCAGTGCTGCAAATGTTTAATGAGTGTCTTCAATAAAGACATAAGGAAATATAACTGCTTGCATCTTATCAGTTTAAGCACATCGTCTGCCTATTATTGTGACTTAAATTAAGATCAGATCTCATTTTATGGGAAACTATTGCAGTAATTCTGAGGGTTTCACATACTCTTTATTGCCACTGCATCTCCTCCAACCAGTTTAAAACTGCCTGACTATAACTTTTGTGATTCCTTTTCATGGCTTTTTGAACCAGGATTGTTTCGAATGCATCATACATTTATTCTGACAACTGAAAAACGGAGCTTTGCGTGTAGCCAGAAATGAACGACACATCTTCTGCCACCAGCAGTTAGCCATGTGCTTTCTCTCAGAATCTGACTCAGGCTAAATTTTCCTCCTTTGTCTGCCTTTAAAGGAACTTTTAGAGATCTGTATTACATGTGAAGGAGCTTTGGGAGAGAAAGTAACTGTGGAAAAATAGTAAGATCAAAGTGAAGCGAGTTCTCCCTTGATGCTCCCGTCTCACTTCTTGAACTTCCACTGAAGAGCAGAAAACTCTGAAATCCGTGTGATTCTCTGTGACAAACACAGCTCCTGCTTGTTCTTTGGCTTGTTTCTTCACCTTCTTCTTCGTCTTTCCTATTAAAAACTCCAAGGCAAACATTTTTGTGTGAAAAGTCTCATTCTCATGCAACTTTAGTACTTGGCTTACCACATGCAGAACACATAACCAGGTCTGCCTGTACAATTTTAAAGCTGATGAGAGTGTGTGACCTGGATTAATACATGTAATATTCTCTAAAATATCATTTATTGTATGACTACTGTAATGAAGTGATGACATTAATGACTCCATCTGTGCTCTCTCTCTCTCAGTGGTCATAAATCTAGATTTAATGATCATATGTTAATGACACTCATCTTTACTGACTAAGGATGAGTCCTCAACCAGAAGTACATTTATCCCAATACTTTGCTGTCACTTAACTGTGCAATGGTCTTGAAGGTATATTTATATTTTGCAGCACGGTTAGCACAAGCTGCCTGCTGCTGAATTAAGATTTGTCCTCAGACTCTTTCAAAAAGTGCTATCACATCTGGGAATTGGCTAGGCCAGCTGCCAGTCAAAAGACCATCCTCCTAACCATATACGTATGTAACCATGTATGTAAACATGGAAAGCAATAGAGATTGCCTCACGTGGTTTTTAACTTGAATGTTGGAACATTGATGCTTGGGGGAGATGAAAGGTCAACCAGTGTTGATCAATGTTGACCATCATTTTCCCTCTTTTTATTTATTTATTTATTTTTTTAAGTGCAAAGTTTAGCTATTTTAACATTATGGGTCTCCCTACAGGCAGAGGACATTTAGTCATTTTTGCAAAACTGTCTCAGATTTAATTTTGAGATTTTGTTCGTACCTATAAGAAATTCAGAACTACACAAAAAACGTAATGCATAATTTCTGCTCTGTGAACAGTTTATGCATAACATTTTGTTCTGCTCATGTTTCCAAACCTCACACCATCAGGACTGGATTCTCAGTTTTCTAGATGTTATGCTCTCTCTTCAGCCGTTCGTAGACATGACTTGCATCTAAAGTAAATTGTTGAAAAACCCATAACCAGTAAACAGATTTTCCGGAGACAGTTTATTTCATTCCTTGCCATGTTGCACGACCATTTACAGTTTTACATTTTCTGCTGTGCACCAACGTTCACTGCCGACTTTAAATGTTGAGCAAGATAATGATTTCAGGTATACTGTATGGTGTAATGTTTTATAAATGAAGGCATAACATGTTTATAACATATTTAGAATTGTTTAAAGGATAGCTTCAGATGTTTTCCCAGGACTTCGGTATGATTCTTGCTCAGATCAGATCCATAAATACAGTAACAATGAGACTCTTTGTTGGCCATCACTTTCATCTGTCTTATTGGTAAAATATTTACTGATGAGACTTGTGGAATATTATATATTTGAATTTAATTTCCTCTCATGATTTGGTCATAATGTGTG
Source organism: Zenarchopterus dispar (assembly GCA_028564865.1). Lineage (NCBI taxonomy): Eukaryota > Metazoa > Chordata > Actinopteri > Beloniformes > Zenarchopteridae > Zenarchopterus > Zenarchopterus dispar. The sequence continues at coordinate 3,553,489 of JAOWBL010000004.1, read as the reverse complement.
GCAATATGTGACATGATAGCATCTGTTTATTCTTTTTAGTGTCTCAACAAGAGTAAATAATGAAGAAACCACAAAAACTAGGAGGTAGGTACTGTAAGAATTATGAAAACAGACTCCTTGCTGTTGAAGCCTGAGTTGAACCCCACTCAGGCCAAGAGGACTAATTGTTAATTAAGTCATTTGATGAAAAGGAAGTGAATGGTAAATGAATTTGTCAGTCAGAAGGAGTGCACAAAGAAAAATTTGTATTATTTCAAACCTCCAGCAATTCACAGTGGCTGGTTATTACACATGGTTAAATTGAACTTCGAATGATGTTGGTAAAAATAGTGTGAAACAAGAAAACACAAAGAGAAAAGAAAAAACAGTCAGCTGGAGGAGGAAGAGCGGGTAGGAATGGTGGGAGTCAGAGGAAAGCTCTGAGGCTTTTGGCTTAAATGTATGTGGCATTTTACAGTGGTGGTAAAACGAAACGTAGCTCGAGGCGAAAGGTAGACAGAGGAATTATATAAAAAGATATCACTGCCTTTTTAAAGCTGAAAAAAAAGACCAATGCTCCATTTATTAAAAAAATCCTCCCAGGCTTTTCTGATGTTGAGCTGTTTTATCAGTGTTGTAATCCTTATGATCTCCGCTTTTTAGGCTTTTCCTGCTCCTGTGGCCTTGGGGCAGGACTGAGGCAGGTTCAAGGCAATGTCCTGAAGACTGTCTCTCTCCTCTCTGATCTCCTGTATGTCCTGTTCCATGAGCGACAGATGGCTTTGCTGCTCTTTAGCAGCCGAATGCAGCTTCTGGATCTTTGAGCGCAGCGTCGGGCTCTCCACACTCCCGCGCAGCATGCTCAGACGGCGTGCTGTCTCGTTTAAGATCCGATCAAATCGGTCCAGTGGCACGCTCCCATCTGGTCACAACACGAAAGAGAAAGGACAGATGGAGAAAGGAGAAACCATGGAAAGATCTGTTTTTCACACTGTTGTTCAGTAATGGCCGCCCTGCCTTAGTGGTTCAAATAGCTCGTCAGCCTGCATGATAACCTAATTACAGTCATTTGGTCATTATCCTCTCAGCCATATTAATGCACTGACTTCAAAGGGACACATCTTGGCCTTTCTAGTTGATTCTACAAATTTTACATTAAATTAGACAATCAATTAATAAGACATGTAACTCTAATGCACAGCAGAATTATTACAGTGGTCTTGAATCTTTCTTCACTTGGCCTCGTGAGCAGCAGTTATTCTTGTTTTACTGTCTAGATGAGAATCTGGGAAATATTTCCTTGTTAAATGAGGCATTAAAAAGCCCAGAACTCTTTAGTGATCTGACATTTAAGGTAAAACGAAGATTAATGGTTTTTATAGACTGGGCAGACCAAAGACCAGCTACACTGACAGTCATCCAGAGAGCGACTTACCAATCTTGTTCATTAGTTCAGTTAGCGCATCAGAATAGGCCTCCAGCTGGACCTTGGCTGCCTCCACATCTGCTTTTACGCTGGTCAGGGACACTGTGGGCTGGGCACGGGAAGAAACAACACTCTTTTAAGCTGGGCGGAGGAGGAACAGATCAATATGCATAGATTCTGCAGTCTTGTCAGATGTGGGTGTGTTAAAGAGCAACTCAGAGGTAGAAATTTCCACTAAATGGTTACTTAATATTTTTTGGGAAAAGTTAGTTTGAAAAGTTGCTGTGACAGAAAGGCTGAAACATCAGATGAGAGAGAAGGTATTTTGAGCTCACGGTGCTTAAAACACTATTGCAAAATGTGTCATCATCTGTCTGCATCAGCACACCATGCAGAAGGTGTCTGAGCAGGGTTTCTTTCTTTTTCTTTTTTTTAACTAAATGTCTGTGTAGTCTCTCAGTCATCCAGGTACTAAGATCTTAAAAAGTAACAGAACTTCCTTTTTACTGTTATTCAAGAGAACTTCTCAATTTGGCTTGTCACACAAGAGCCCTCCTGCAATTTTTAAAGCATCCACCCATCTGTCCGTCTATCTGTCCATCAGTCCATCCATCTGTCCATCTTACTACATGCCCACAATGTAGGTGCAGAAGACTCTACTAGGGGGCCCCCTCGACTGCAAAGTCGTCCCCAATTTAAATTATTTGGGGAGAAATAAACTGATAAGTCTTCACTTGCCTCAGATATAAACCTTTTATGTTGTATTTTCAAAGGGTTTTCTCACAAATTTTTAAGTTTCTAAAAAAAAAAAAATCATTTTTTTTCTTTTTTTGTGAATTTGCAAACCTAAATAGTCATTATTAATTAGTTTATTCATGAAAATGTGCAAGTTTACAGACAATCTATTGCTGATATTTTTCTTTCAAAATTGTGAGTTTAAAGAGTTCAAGTTTCAAAGTTTTCACACCAAAATTTACATGTCTATGAAGTCAAACTTTTGGATTAGCAAGTCTGAAATGTTATAAAGTTAAAATTGAGGACTTTTCTCATGTAATTTTGCAAGTCCATAAAATCAAAATTTTGGGAGCTTTCGCTTGAAAATTTGTTTCTAAAATTCACAATTTCTTTCTATGTTTTTTTATATTCTCCTGAATTTGCAAATGTATAAAGTCATTTTTTTCTTCCTGACTTTTGTCCTTGTAATTGTATGAGTTTATGACACCAGAATCGATTTTTTTTCATGAGATATCTCTTCCTTTTCCTCCTGCACATTTTTCTCATCATATTATTCTAATTTGCTGTTGTGCAAGCATAGCTAGCCGTGGAAAATGTCATCTAGCTAGGTTCATTTCTAGCTCAATGTGATTTTTAACTTTAGATGAACAAATCCAGCCTGTTTTTATCCTGAAGTAACAGATGAATGCGTCATCACCCTTAAAAACGTAATGGATTTAAACTTTATCATTGCACTGGAGGTTTGCAAAATAGGGCCTTGAGGGGATGGCCTTGGTCTGCAACAGTGTTAGAAAAATTAATTTAGTGGCTGTTTATATGAAGGTCCATATGGATAACAGGACTCAAGATTGCCAGAAACTCCCAGCCGTCTATGTCATGGTTATTCTTAAAGTATTGAAAATAAAGGCAAATGGACATTCTTTTCTTGTTTCTTGAAGACATTCCACCTTCCCACCAGAAAGCTTTGACACTTCAGACTCTTGCTTTGACTCAAGCCTTTGAGGAAGATGGTCAAAAACATTTAACATGACTTATTGGGAGTTTTAAAGTTATCGCTGGTGAGTGTAGTTCCTGTTCGTAAAATGCTAGCCCAAGTTTGGCAGAAAAAAAAATCTTGAGGACAGATAATTATTTTCAAAAGGAAAATCCACCAATTCATTTTTAACCCACAAGCCGATTTAAACACATACCTCTGAGGTGATGCGGGACTTAGCCTCCTCTATCAACGTCTCCTGCTCAGATAGCCTCTGCAACGCAGAGTCGATGTGGCTGCTGAGGTGAGCAGATGCAGTCCTGGCATGTTTGGCTTGGACAAGAATGCCTTTGGATTCCTGAAGAGGGGGGGAAATGAAACATGCATGGGAAGCTGAGCAGACTACAGACAAAATGAATAAATAAATAAACAAAAAGGGGTTATCTATCAAATGAGAGCTGACAGCGATGCTTGCACATCTCTGCTCTGAGGTGCAGTGCATATGAGCGCACTAACTTGTTAACAATGATAATGCTAACATGAGTACCTGTGGTTATTCTGCTTGTTTTTTTTTCAGTCTATTGTATTTGATAATTACTACAACTGTAGGCTACAGGCTATATGATTGGTTGTGCATTACTGTATATGGTAAAACTAGTTGAAATGATGATAAAATAAAACTGCTTTCTTACATGATAAATGTGATATCAGGGATGATGTGTTTGCCTTCAAGGCCTAATTTATTGATTTAATCCTCCTCCTTCTCATCTCATAACACAGATGAAGGAGCTGTGAATGTAGGTTAACAGTTTTATAGCTGTGTATCACCAGCTCAGTTTAGAACTGTGTTCTCTAGGCCACAGAGTCTCCAAGCATTTTGATCATATTTCAAGGATTTTGGGTGATTCCTTTTGTAAAAGCTCTAACACAGCTGTTTAGGTCTGTGTTTGGGGCAGCCTGTAATCTGTTGAATTCTGAAACACAAACACTATCTTTGCAGAAGCTATACAAGGTGCACTATGCCTCAGCGATAACAAAGGTTATCAGTAGCTACACAAAGTAGCCGATATTACCAGGAGGTTACATCCTCCTTTAGGAAATGAGCTAAATGCAGTTCACTGAATGACCACTAGGGGCTGACTCCAAAAGAGAGTTAATCTCCATAGACCACCATGTTAAAATGTTCCAGTTTGCAAGAGAAATAAATGTTTTTAGTGCCAGGTTAAAATAAATGGCTTTGGTCTCTACATCAATGACAACTGTACAGGGGGAGGTGTTTTTATGCACCTCTGTAAATAAAAGTATATAAAGCTTAATTTTTTTAGGGGGCATAATCATATGACCAAAAGCTGGCTAGCTGTTTTCACTTAGCCACTGAGTCCTTAGCTCTGTCTGGACTTGTCATCTGAACGATGAATAAAGATCGAACAGAGAATAATCTCTTTTTTTAAATTAATTTAAAGATAATGTTTTGCTGTACTGGTAACTAATTCTGGGTTGGTTTGTAAGAGTTTGAGAATGAGGCTTAGCAAAACAGCCTGAAGCTGTTCTGGTTACAAGGCTAACCAGAGGACACTAGCTGAACTTTCTTTAGCTCAGTGGCTCACTGTTGCAGCAGATGGGTCTTCTGATTAAGCTATTTTCACCTCAGATAATTTCAGTAACCTTCCCCAAGTTGACTAACTGGACCAATAGTCAAGCCATCTGAAACAAGTGCTGCAGGAGCTGAAATGAAAACTAATGGAGCTACATTTGCCAGCAGCAGGTTGACTGACAGTGGGTTCAGTGGACCTGTATAGCCCTTGTTTCAGCTCTGGCAACACTTGTTTCGGTAGCAAAATTTGAAATAAAAATGTTTGGATAGATTTGATCAGAATGACTGTAGACTAATATTTCTTAGCATCATAGTTTATCATCATCTAAGCCAGCCAAGGTAAAATAACTAACTTGCAGTAATTAAACTACGGTGGACGTGCTTCAGCCAGATTTCAGGGCTGCTCACTGCCAAAACAGCCCTAATATTCCAGAAATCGTGTCAAATTTAGCCTATTTTTAGCAAAAATATTTTTGTCAATGGGGTAAAAATAAATTTTCTCAACCACAATTCTTAAAATTAGAAAAAATGTTTAAAATAGTCCTAAAATTTTCTTGAAATAAGCCTTTTTTATTTTCTTAGAAATGTGTTTTTACAATGCATTTTGCCAACATGGCATCACGCAGAGTGAGGTAAAAAGTGCTTCAAAGTCACCTATGAGTGATGTTACGGGGGTTTGACCAGTTCTACTTTAACGGTCTCTGAATGCAAATGTGACGGCTAGCTCACAAGAATACAAACCTCACAGTGATAAGAGATAAGAAGTCATTACGATTCAAGGGAGATTTAAAAAAAAAAAAAGATCACCATCCATAAAAATGTTTTATGTACCTTTGCTACATCATACGCCTTTTGCTCCGCCTCTTTTGTGGTGTTGCTCGAGAGGCTGGAGTTCTCCGCAGCTGGTTCTAGTATAGCCTTAATCTGCGAAACCTTCTTCCTGACGTCAGCTAGGACCTTTTCCTCCAGTGGTCTCACTTTCTTCATCACAGTCTTGGTCTGGGCCTGCTGGCGGGGCCACCCTTCCACCATTCCTTCATCAGAAATAGTCAGATCAAGATGAGATCAACTGCTCAAGATTCACATTGTGTATCATGAAGTTTATGCTGCAAAAGCTCTCCAAATGCTCCACCTCATACATTTTCTGCACAGGCTGCTATTCCATTCAGTATATGACAAGTGGGTAAAGCTATTACAATGGTGATGACAAATTTATTATAGTAATACTAAACCCTGCAGCTCTTGTGACTTTTTTCATCTCCGTACTTGACATTTCAATTTGAGTTGAATAATTGCAGAACATTCACCTAAAACAATAAAGTAAGACTGATAGATAAAAGGCTCACTTTCCAGTTGTCTGTGCAGGGCGATGGTTTCTGATTCCACTTCTTTCCCCATCACCACGGATGACAAAGCCACAACCTTTGCCTCGTGAGGTTGAGCTTGCAGCTTCATGCAGAGACGATGAGAAATAGCATCAGTGGAGAAAGATGTATTCAAGACATGGAACAATGCTTTTCAAAAGCTTATAAGTTACATGATGCAGTGCAGTTAATGCGTCAGGAAGAAAGGCTACTCTTCTTTGCTGGATATCTGTATCCTGTAATGGGAATCTTATGTGTCCTTGCAAAATGTATGGCACAATTAAAGCCACTTTAAAAGTATTATATGATTTTATGAAATCTCCAGACAAGAAACTACACTCTGCAGCTCTTTTTATTGATTTACTGAAAGCTTTTCAGATATCGGGTATGTGTGTGAGCATCAGTGTGCACTTAATAGGAATCCTTATGCAGCTGGTGACAAAATTTGACCAAAATCTGCAATGTCTCTAGTTGGCTGGTGATCAAGCTTAAAAAAAAATAAAACAACCCCCCCCCCAAAAAAACAAACAAACAAAAAAAAAACCTCTCTCCTTTTTAGCAGTAAGTTGCTGCTATTTGGTTCCTAATCTCAATATGGAGCAGTTTTAAGAGTACATTATTGAAGATTCATCTTTCAGTGTAGTTACCTTTCTGATATCGTCCACTTTCCCCAAGTTCTTACTGGCTGTGCGTATTACAGGCTCCATCTCTTCTCTGATCTTTCCAATGAGATTGTCTTTGGTCTCAATTTGCTGGTTGATCTCACCTGTGCGTTTTAGAAGGTTTCCACCCCACTAAACAGGAAATTGCAAAGCAAGGAAGTAGAAATTTAATTGTACTTTCATTTCACTGTCTCTAAAGCACACATGTGGGCATTCACAGAGGACCCATCAGCCAATATAAGAGTCATTTTCCAGTGTTTTGTCTGCTCAGAGATGCTGCAGGGGTCCACCAATCCACCCCCCACCCCCGGAAAAACAAATACCCTATGAGCTGCAGACTCAGCCAGAATCATCTCTCCTGTGTCTACTCAGTGTCCCTCTCTGCTTGCCAAATGTTAAATCAAGGGGAAAACTTGAATTGCTGCCTGGTGGTTGTTTGCCTCCACCAACCAGTCAAGTTGAAGTTGCCTCTGTTGCTTAGTTATATTGTGGAATGAATTGCTTTTGAGGGACACATCAACACAATACTGAAGTCGACAAGTGGTTCATCAGCGCGTTCGAGCTTGTGCCAGACGTACAGTGATGCGAGCAGCTCCGACACCCATTTCAGCACTCAAATTCTGCTCGCAGGCTGTCGAGACTGACCTCTGTTGTGTAGTTGGTTGGAAGTGTTTGGTTGGACTGTGTTTGGTCAGCATCTGATGCAGTCCTGGCATCCATCAGAGCCAGCTGATGTAAGGATGATGTGATGTTACCCAGGGCAAGCTTGAAACTGACGTCTTCTTCCTCCAGGGCCAGCTGTTCAGATGTGGTACGATTCAGCTGCACTGTCAGGTTCTCCTTCTGCTGCTGCATTTGTGTTATTCTGACAACAAAGAAGCAAGGAAGAAGAAAGAAATATGTAGTAAAACAAAAGCTGACTTTAAAAAAATGTGCTGGGTAACATCACGATGTGTGTTTGTTGGATTTGTTATTGTTGAGATATTGTCACCAGATGTTAAGCTGCAGAATCATTAATGTCATACACACATGCTTCTTACTGTCATAGTTTGGGTTAGACACATTCAGAAAAGGATCCTATTGTTCCATACTGACATGAATGTAAGTCTTGAAACAAGCTTGTTCCAGTAAAGAGCTGCAAAATGACACTGACATTGTGCAAAGAAAGCATGGCAAATTCATGAAGGGTGTGAGGCACAGAGCGGTAGATTTTAAACTGTCATTTTATCACCACCACTGTTGTAATGATACTCAATCTGTTTTGCCTCAACACAGTGGATTTAAAAAAAGAGAGAGAAAAAAGGAAAATAACAGTATGTGTCATTTCTTCTTTTTTCCTGTGTGCATAAAAGGAACTAGGGTTCTTTGTGGCTGCTGAACATTCATTTTTACAATGTGAAGTGAAATGTTTGTTAGAGCACAAAAACCCTGGAATATTGTAGTTTTAACTAGTTTTGTGCCTCTTAGATTGTTAGTTGCTGGAGTAAAAGTCTAAAAGACAAATAGGTCAACTTTTTCCACAGTTAAAAAAAAAAATGGAATTCACAAATGAATTCTGGTTGTTCAAATCAAATTTATTGGAGTGTAAAGACTTTAACACAAGTCTGACTGTATTTTATTATCAATCAAAACTGGCTTACAGCTTAAGTTGTTAGTTAAGTTGTAAGTTGTTAAGTTGTTATATATATATATATATATATATATATATATATATATATATATATACACACACACA
>JAOWBL010000004.1:3515163-3528624 GCA_028564865.1 Zenarchopterus dispar | reverse complement strand
TTTCAAACCAGAAGGCATGTTGGATGAGCAACATGAGCATTTGTTTAGCAGCTGTTTCTGTTAGCAGCTAAAGTGTTGATACCCTCACAAGTCCAGTCAACTAAAACAAGGCAACATGAAAAGTAAAAGAAATTCAGTTTTTCTTATCTATTTTCTTTGGATGTTTTTTGTAATTTAATTGCATTTTGTTTTGCTTTGCTTTCTTTTCTTTTCTTTTCTTTTCCATATTTGTTTTGTTCACTTTTTCAAAAGAAAGAGTGAACAAAACAACGTTATTGAGATTTATTATTGGGAGATAACATAACTACTAGTGATAAATCATACATTTCTGTCCCCCCTCTCCCACTCTCCCTTTGTGCTTGTTAGTCTTTTTTCATTGCTATTTTTAAGCCAAAGGAAAATGTGACCCATAAGATATGGAGTGCCTGAAGCGGAGAAGCAGCATTGAGGAAGGCCGAAGACAGAGAGAGTAATTGTAGGTGTTCAGAGAGGATGAGGGCTGGGATGTTTGCTGAATCGCTAAGACTGTGGAAGTCACATGTTCACACAGGTACAAGCTGATCTGGGGAGAACATAGATCACTTTAGCAGGGACAAGAGCATAAGAAAGACTAAACATGTCTCAGGCTCTGGAGTGTCCTCAAAAGGGAAATCCAGGGATGCAGCACCTTAGTGAAGAGATGAAGGTTGCAGCAAATCTAAAGGGACAGCAAGAAGCAGCTCAGGAGATCATCGGGGCAAATGTCTCTTTTTGTTTCACTGAGCATCCACTATTTGCTCGCAATTTCCAAATACAAAGGAGCCATATGGTTGTTAGAAAGGTCTACAGAGGCGGGATGCTCTGGGGGAGCTGTGCTATTTCAAGAACAAATTGCATCTCATAATGGCAAGAGCCAAGAAACATTATTTAAGGGTGGAACATACGAATTAGTGGAGTAAACAAACATATAATTGAAAATATGAAGAAAAATGGAGAAAGGTGAAGAGAACAACAATGCAGAGCACAATCAAAGTATATTTACATCCCAGTATGGACACACTTAAATTTAACCCACATGCATACTCTTTTGCTTAAGTATAAATATTTTATATTACAATGATAAATGTAAATTTATTTCAGCAGATGGAATAATGTATGTGTCTCATGTACATAAATTATCAGATCATAAGTTTCTAGTTTTTACTCTCTCGGGGTACCTGAGGTTGCTCCAACTTTCTGAGTTGGATTTCTGACTCGAGAAGTGTTCCATTTAAAGTTTCTGACTGGGTGTGGGAAATTCCAACTTCTGAGTGCAAATGGGATGCGCTAAAAGCACGACATCATCTTGACTGAGTTCTGATCAATTTCCTGGTGGTCTTTTTAAAGTCAGAGCTACAAATTGTGACTTTGGAACTAAAATTTGGAAATGTCAGCTTTGCACTTTAACCAGAATTCATCATGTGAACAACTTAAAAAAATTACTATAAACCATGGCCTAGTCAGTATGTCCATTTGTGACAAAGTGTCTCTAGATTAAGCCTTTAATACTATAGCTGCTGTGTGGTGTTGATTTCAGTACTGTAGTAGTATTCTGTTGGAACCTGTACCACATTTGTAGCGTTTAAGCAGTTAAAGCAACTGCATTTAGAGTCAGAATCATCCTGCTTGTGGTGAACTGAAAGCCATAAACTACCATAACTCACCTGTTTCTTGACAAGACCATAGCAAACCGGGCATTCCTCACACTGATGAGTAGCTCTGTTATGGAAATAATTCAGCTCACATTTGTCACACTTGTAACCCACAAAGCCGCGATGGCACCGGCAGGTACCATTGCTGTGGCACTGCATGGACACAGAGCCCATTGGGTCACAGTTACATGCTGGATCAGAGGGTGAGTGGCGGGGGAAGGGAAAAGAAACAGACAGTCATTTAAAGTGTTGGAAAAGCATTTTTGTGTGGTTTGTTTTGGAAGATGGCACCGATGCAATGCTTTAAGTGGAGTACCGCACCTCTGCAACCCCGAGAGGAGAACCCATAGAAGCCCACACGGCAAGAATCACACAGTCCCCCCTCCACTCCTGTACGACACACACACTCCCCTGTGACCGGATGGCACGCCAACAAAGATGAACCAATTGGATTACATTTGCACCTGAGGAAAGGATGGAGATAACATCGTAATGACAGATTCAGTTTCTGAACCCTGGTATTATATATTTTCATACAGATCCACTTTAAACTGCACAGGAATCTGTTTACCTTTCACATCCAATGCCTGGTTGGAGGTTGAAGAAGCCAACTTCACAATAACTGCAATCCTGCCCAGTCACATGACTGAGACAACGGCAATTTCCTGTCTGAGGGTGGCATTCATTAACATGCCCAGAGGTTCCAGCAGGACTGCAGCTGCAAGCTGGAGGAAACAAATAAAGCAGTCTAACCGTAAAAACAAAGATAATGTTATATTGTTGAGGGCTTAAAATTTCATGTATCACCATAATATTTCAAACATTTTATTAGTTTTATCTCATTTGGCTACGGGAGGGAAAATGGAAGAAAATAACAGACAAAAGCGGGGAAACTCAAGGATCCCTCTGCAACATGGTTCAGCTCCTAAACTCTGCTGAGGATTGCAAGGAAAAACTGAGGTGTAAGAAAGGGATATGAAAATGAAAATATGAACACATCACAGCCATTTCTCTTTGGGTTTCTGCCCGACTCTGTAACTTAATTTGAGTTTCATTCATTTAGACTTTTCAATTTCAAAGTCACCTACTCCAACGGCTCATATTTTTTTGGTTATGTATCAGACCCAGAGCCACCTCGTCACCTCATTTTCACCTTTTGTCATTTCACTACTCATGAGTGCAACTTTTTTTGAGCTGAAATGGCTGACTTGAATATTTAAGACTATTTGCATGCCTTAAAAAAAAAAAAAGCAAGGACGTAATTTTGAATGTGTATTTCTTTTTTTCAATCTTTCCTGTGGTGAACAAAAGAATATAAGCAGGAATTTGTACAAGGGGTCTTTGATGAGCCCCTTGAGTAATTATGTACCAACCCAAATCAGGAAAACTCTGGGACGATGTGAAAAATGCAAATCAAAAATAAAAATAGTTGTTTTTTTTTTTTTACAATGTTTTTGAACAGAGTAAGAACCCAAGATGTTTCATTATTATGCATCAGCTTTTGCATTTCAACCATGCAACATATTTGAGCTCAACGTGTGCAACAGTGTGGGCTTATCTTTGCTGCATTTTTTCATTTTAAAACCCTTCACATATTGTTTTATGGGTATAGGTCAGGAGTAGTGCAGGCAGGCCAGTTCTCTTAATGTAACCCTCCTCTTCCTCAGCTACGCCGTTGTAAAGTCTGCAGAGTGTGTTTTTGTTTAAGTCTTTTTGAAAAACATATGGATGCTTCTGGAAAAGAGGCATCATATGGTGTTCTAAAATCAAGCTGAACTTTTCTACATTAAGGCCAACCCAAACCTTTAGAAAGCCTGGTTTTTGAACTTGATGATCTGACTGGTCCTTTTGGTCAACATCTAGAACACAGAGCATTGGTTTCTGCCAATGCTGCCTCTTAACAAGAATCACAAACGGCTTCTTTTTTCTCACAGTAAAGTTTGAAGTTGCATTCGTGACCAGAGCTCCGTATTGTCGTGGCTTTACCCAAAGTAATCTCTTACCCATGTGGTTTCATTAGCTTCTGACAGTTAACAGATATGATGGTTTTTGATCCAGTGCCACGAGGGTTATCAGAGATTAGATGTCCACCTTAGACTTACTCCCTTAATGTGGTAAAATTCCAATAGATTCCTTTAATCATTAAATGATTCTATGCACTCAATAAAGGAGGAATATGAAAATCCTTAAACACTTTTTCTTGAGGAAGAAGTCTTCAATGATTTTCTCAGACAAAATATCACTTGATGATCTTTTCTCTCTTCAAAGACTCAATCTTTCATACGAACTAGTTTTGTACCAAAATGTCATTAAAATCACCTGTTGACATTACCTGTCTGATACAACGTCATTTTTTTTTTATCATTTAACTCCTTACTTTGACTAAACTCCCTCATGGTAAATGTTTCTGCATTGCATTAATGACCTGCAATGCAAAAATGGTTTACAAGAAAATAAATAAATAATAAATAAAATGAGTAAATAGAACCAGGTGTTAATAGCAAGCAGTACACATTTTCTGATTTAGAAAGATAAGCAAGATAATAAGCTTGTTTAAAAAAATGTCAATCTTACTTTTTCTCTAGTGGCTAGACTATAGTGCTAGTTTTTAGGATTCTAGAGAAGAAAATTGTTCCTACTCCATTAGCAGAGATATTTTTGCTTAATATAAATTGACTAAATTTAGAAGTACTAGGCTTAATTCAGGACTGCGTTTGGAGCATAGACATCTCTGTTTCAAAGTTTTTATTGTACATCTAAACTTAAATGATTGTGTGGAGGTTTTGAGTTTCTGTATCCCTCTGAAAAGTGAGGTTTGATCATTAAAGTGACTTAAAATCTTTTTTTGGTCATGTTAAATATGGATTCTATTTCATTTTGCCCATCCCTGCTATCAACTACAACCAGTCTTTTGACTCCCATTGTGGCCTCCTCTTGCAATGGCTATATATAACTTTAATGCTCCATGTCACACATCAACAGTGTTGAAAATAGCTCAGAGTTTCTGTGGACACCAAGGCAGAGGTGAGTAAGAGACCTGGGACTAAAAGTAATGACAGAACTGAAAGTAAGTGCTACCAAGCAAGAGCCTGAGCCAAAACTTGCAACAATTTCTGGATGTTGCTTCAAAGCAGAAGTAAGTAGCCATGGGGAACAGATTTTTGATTGAAAGTGAATTTTGGTAATTCCTTAAAGAAATTATATGCCCCTTTTTTTTGAACAAGTTGGCACATTCCCACATTCTCCTCTTTGTCATTGTCTTAATGAAGTATCTGCAACATGTAGGGAAAAACAAAAACAACAAAAAAAAGAAGCAACCTAACCCTTCCCAACCATCTTCACAGCTTTGTTCATAGCAGGTGGCTGTAGAGGGTGAAGTGAACCTCCCTGTCCTCAACAGTCTGCCTCTTTTCCGTTCTCTCGTCCAGCTTTGTCCTCCTGACTACTGGTGCAGCATAATGAAGCATTTGGTGGCAATAAAGGGTGGACAATTCTATTTTTGTCTGGTCCTGTGATGTCACAGTACCCTGGACATCGGAATGGCTCACTGAATGGGAGACTGTCAGACCCAAATAAAGTGAGAAAGTTATGTTATTTTGGAGTTTTTGATTTTGTTGTCACTTTAAACATCCACATGTATTCTCCCATGGACAGAAATTTTTTTTTTTTTGTCATAGTATGTCCCTTTTAAAGGAATAAAAATCTCATTCTCAATCAAATCTAAATATAAATACATTAACACTCACGCTTGCATTTCTGTCTCAGTGTTCGGTTCTGGGCGTTGCCATAGAAACCCTGCTGGCAGGTTTGGCAGTGGTCGCCCTCTGTGTGTCCCAGACACTTCAGGCATCGCCCGGTGGTGTGGTCACATATCCCCACTGCATTGAAATCCACGTTGCCATTGCAGTCGCATCTCACACATGGTCGAGCCGTCCCAGACTGTCCCAGGGGATCACCATAGTAACCATCCTCACAGATCTGACAGCGCATCCCTACATATGGGAAAAGGTGAAAGAGGTGGGGAAGAATTTGATGAGTGAGTGAGCCAGAACCGCGTCGGAGGCCATCCTCGTGTTACCCCAGACTCTGTCATAATTTAATTAGAAACTCATATTAAATGAGTCAGAGTCACAGGTGGCGTTCTGCTGCAACAATGACGGCAAATGCAAATGAGCTGCTCTGAGGCTCAAGTCTTCTCAGTATCAAGCTGTCATGTGTAAACATTGTTTTCATCTAAAGCTCATTATTTATGTTGTTTGCTGTCTATACAAATCATTTTAAATTACCGGAAGCTCATGTCACCTGTCTGTCCTGCAGGGCAGTTGGTGCAGACCACCTGTCCCGTCTCTGCAATCTGGGCACAGCTGCTACGGTCTGGGCAAGGGCAAGGCTGACAATCACCAGGCGTGCCAATCAGAGCGTTGCCATAGTAACCCTGCAGGCAGTGCCCACAGGTCATCCCAGTGGTGAAGTCGGAGCACTCACACACACCTGAAACCCAGAGAGCAGTGTCAGAATTACACATTTGTTTTACACATGTGAGTCTGAAGAAAAATGTTTTTCCACAGAAGATTTCTCTCATCGCCAGCAGAGAGTGCTGTACCTCTGTCCACATTTTGTGAAAAGAAAAGCTGAAAACAAACAAAAAAAAAGCATTCCCAACAGGCCACCACAGAGAGCAGAATGACAACTAAACTCACCCCTGACAGCAATCACCGTGGGAGATATGTGAACCTCATGCAGTCAGAGAGATCTCAAAGAAGAGTCATCAATTACACGTGCTCTGACGTCCTGAACACTGACGCGCAGGTTTAAACCACTTAAAATCTACAGCATGTCTCAATACCATATTCCAAGAATTCAACTCAAGTTATTAAGAGAAATTTACTTTCAAAGATAACATTTGCGATGTATTAAGCAGTTGGTATTACTGAATAATATTACAGGTCAGAGAGAAATAAAAAAGAAAACAAAAAACAAACAGTAGACAAAGAACTGAGATAATGTCTGAGTCTTGTGTTGCACTGAAATATAGCAACTCTGAAAAAACATGAAATCCTGCTTCAGTTCAGTGAACTGCAGTGGCCTTTGCTACAAAGGATTAGTCTGTTTTTTCTGGATTCAACTTTTAATTTTTAGGGGGGAGTACGGAAAGACAGAGAAGAAACTGCTTCTGAATGCATGTAACCAATCAGAGAAGTAATGCATGTGATGTAAGCAGAGCGATAACCAGACTAGTGTCAACAAAAGACATCTAAAATAGTTTGTAGTTGTAGCAGTTGATCCAAAGTGTTATTAGTGATTCTGCTGCCATCTTGGTTTTTTTAAAATACTAGTTCTTCTGTATGAGTCATGACATAAAGCCTAAACGCATACTACTGCAACTGGTTTGTTACCAGCAGAAATGGCTGTTAATGGGAGAGGCACCAGTCATTTCACCAGAGAGAAAATATGTTCTCAAGGGTCTAAACCAGGTTTGCTAGTCAGATTCAGTCCAGGAAGTGGAGATAATTTGACTTCTTCAACTGACCCCTTGGGCTGGCTGCAAAAAAAAAAAAAAAAAAAAAAAAAAAAAATCTATCGGCCTGTATGTTTAAATGCTGTAACAACTTTTTGGTTTGCCTGGAAGGATTTGGGGATGAAGCTTCACCCTCATCGAAGTCTGCTGGCCAGCTTTAACCAGAAGATGTCAAGATTGAATGGATCCTTTTAGGACACTTCTAAGTGTCTGGTTTCTCAGTCTGCTGCTCTCAAACCACCACCAGCCTAGGCTCTAAAGAGTGGGGAAAGCAACCCAGAGTCCTAGTGGACCTTCAGTAGTTGGATTAACCAGGATTAGATGATATCAATTTTTTTACAACATGGCACCACACAGCAAGACAAAAAAAGCAGTCTTCAGAAAACATGTGGTAGCTTCTCCAGTTCTTTCTTGATACACTATGTATGTGCCTAATAAGTGGGTATTAATTAGATCAGAATAAAGATACCACAGTCCAGCTGTTTTGTCATTAAGAAACCATTTTGTGTGAAAACCAACCGTCTTGTGACAATAAAACTTAACATGGCATAAATACGGTTTTAAATTTTATAACCTTTAAAAATAATGACTGAAACTTGTAAAGCCACATAATTCACTAAAAAGCTCATTTTAGAAAAGTCACTGTTAAATGTAAACGAACAGCCATTCATTAAATCTTAACAGCATTATGCATTTGTGTGAAAAATAACATGTTTATGTATGAACTGTAATTGAGAAAACACTTTTAATTCTACTCTTTGGAATTCATTTTATTTACATTAAGTAAAAAAAACTTTGTTCTAAAATGGGGAAGTTTCTCAAATGAGCCTGGAACCGACTGATAAGAATTAAGTGAGTTTTGACTCTCTAGAAAACACAGCAATATGAGTTTGATGCGTTGCAAATAATCTGCAGCAATGCAAATTCAGAGGCCTCATTAAAATTTTCCATCACTCCGTCGTAGCCTGTGGTGTGACTCTGTGAAAAACTCCTCCCTGTGTACTTTTTAATCAGCTCACACCACTTGAGAAAATCTTCCCCCTTGTTTGGAGGTCACTGCAACCAGTGCCTCCTGCCGCTAGATGAACCCCTGTTAAGTGCAAAACTGTAAGCCAGAAGCATTAGATGGAATAATAGTTGCAAAGTTAAATTGATCAGATATTCATCAGGGATATCAATTATCCTGCTGTCTACTGAAGTGTGGACTTCTGGTCAGAAATTATTTGTTCTCTGGCAAGGTGAGGTGAATAATACACAACTTTCAAGCGTGAAATGTCAGTCGTTCAAACACAGTATTTAGAAATAATGATTGTTCCTAGCATAAAGAATTTCACAATGCGTACAATGACACTGATGGTGTGCACTGTCAATCCCCAATGAGCCATAGTAAATTTAATGGCAGCAGAAATGTGCTGACTTTACTGAGTGTGAAGATGACTGAGCGTGATATGAAGCAGCAGAGCCACCCAGGGCCTCCTCGACACTATTATCATTCCATCGGCTCTTCAGAAAGGCCAACACCATTCATCATAAAATGTCACTGAATAGCTGGATCATTCCTCAAAACAATATTCCCCTATCGTCATGCCAGTCACCCTTACCTCATAATATCTCTGAAGAATAATTTTATTAATGAATCAATGAGCGTTCGTTCAGCCTTAATGAATTGGGATTTCTGTGAATCTCCCCTTGGAGCTGCACATTATGAATCCTTTGATAAACCCACACAATCCCAGTATTCTGCTCGCACCCTCTCTTATACTCCTCCCCTTTCTCTGCACTTCAGCACTCTGGTGTCTGCGTGCACTCTGCTTGTCTGCTCTCTGATGGGAAAGCAATATTTCTGTGTTGGAAACAAGCAGGCTGGAGCTGTTGAGGAGCCTCCCTCACATACACATCACACTCCAAAGAGCTCCTTTCTACCAAAGCTTATTCTCCATGCACTTCATTCCTCCACTGTAGTCCTCATTGTTTCTGCCCAACAGGGACACACATCCACATCCTAAGCTAATGAGTTTAATTCAATAGCTTCACAGTTCTCTCAGCACACACACACACACACACACACACACACACACACACACACACACACACACACACACACACACACACACACCAACATATATATATATATATATATATATATATATATATATAGAGAGAGAGAGAGAGATGTGTCTGTGCATGGGTCCCTTTACAAAAAAAAAACACATTCACATTAATGTTGTTTTGGCACTTGGCACTGACCTAAGAATGTTTGCAGACCATTTGCATCCTACAACATCATTTGCCCACAGGAGCTGCCTCTCTCAGCAGGTGTGGAGTTCTCAGTAGATAATTTGGGGAGTGCCCACAGAATGCAACAAAGAGTCTGACTGACTTTTGTTTACTCCCCAGAGACTAATCCGTTGGGCCCTGATGGCATCTGTAGGAAACAATCTCAAGCCACAGAGATCCCATGCTACAAGCCACGAGCCCCAAATGGTCTGTTACTAATGTCCCAGTAAAAGACACTTCAGGACACCTTCAGATGTTCTCTGTTCAGACCAGAGTGGTCAAAACTCTTTTGGGAGCACATTGTGTGTATGAAAGTCAGGGTACAGCACTGAAAAGTAACCTGTTTTCTTCTTTTAATGTTGAATAAGTAGTTCTTTATCATGAACCACCTCACAAATTCAGAGGCTATTTTTCCACTGACTGAGATTCTTTCAAGTTATTAAATACCATATTTTTGAAGTTTCCTTGAGGTCTGCCTTAAAGTATGCAGATCTAAATTAAACCAATCGATTACCTTCTCTTTCAGAGGGGCGACATTGTCAAGTGTTGTATGAATTAGAGCTATAGCCACGTGAATAAGACAATCAAATAAGGAAGTCAGCTGTGGAGGATAGAAGTCGCATAGCATAGATGATTTTGTGATAGCCGCAAGGATCCAACACAAGATTGACAGCAGCAGCATCCTGACGCCTTTCACATTTATCTCAGTTGACCGAGTGGGTAGATACTTGAGTATCGTTCAGTGTTCCTCTCACATGAAGTGCCACAAGTAACTCTTTAAAAGATAGTATTTATCTGTAGTTGTGGAGACTTGTAATAGTTTTAACACCAGATGGAGACAGTTAAGTGATGGAAGAAATCCATGGAGAAATGTGTTTTTGTTTAGAAAGGTCAGAGCTCACTTCTCCTTCTTCTTCTTCACTTCTTACCACATTTTCTTTTCTTTTCCCAAATTTATTTTCTCAAAGAATCATTACATCATACTGCACCATCTTGGGAAGTCTTACTGGGACATTGGTTCAAAGCAGCACACAATGTCCAAGTTGTTTAAATATCAAAGGTAAAAATGCTCATAAGAAATTACAATAAAACCACAATATTACATTTCTTTTTCATTTCTATATAACCCTCAATGTCTAAACATAAGCTATTCAAGAGCTCCACATTTTCCAGGAGCCTCGTCTCTGCATCCCACTAGAATGGTAAAAAGCTTTAGGCCAAGAAAATCTATTTACTAATGCATGATAGCACCCTGTTTTAATGACGGTAAGAAGGAAATAAAACAGAAAGAGACACATAGGAAGAAAAGTTTGCATGCCTCCCCAAGGCCTCGGGAGTAGGGGCTTGGGTAAATGTGCTGCAGGACCGCTCCGTGGCAATGTTGTTTTCTAATTTAACCCAAATGCGAGCGCCTACTGCTGCAGATGTGGTTTGTCATTGAAGTCTAAATGGAGTGATGCAGAGGAGGGGGAGAGAGGTGGTGAGGGGAGGAAGGAGGGGCAGCATGTTTGCTCCAGCCCCATATATAATGTGTACAATATGGATGACAGGGGAAATATGTGTTGTCATAGTGTGAATGTGGAAATTAAATGCATCGATTCCTGTTTTGTGTATAGAAGCTGTCGGCCCTAATTGTTATAGCCAAGGCTCTCAGGCATCTGGGAGGGGAACTCTTGCCACGGTGGCCATAGCTCATGTTTCCTCAATAACACTCCGAGTCATCTAGATGCTATGAAGTGATGGCTGAAGCTCAGGAGGCAGAGTGGTCATCCTTCAATTAGGAGGTTGCAGATCAATCTCCACAACCCCAAATTCATATGTCGAAGTGTCCGTGGATGATATACTGAACGTTGCATTAGCCCCTCATGGACTCCTTAAGTCAGTTTGGATAAAAGTGCTCAGAAATAAATGCAATATAAAAGAGAGGGATAAATTATTTATTTGTCCAAATCGATCAACAGAAAAACATGGCAATTTTAACGGAATTTAATTCTCATTGAATGCAAAATTCTCTTTTTATTACTGACATACTTTACAAGATGTTGATCAGTTATTTATGTAGTCTCTAGTTTGAACCCAACTAATTATCTCCAAAAAAGCAGGATGTTTTATCATAAAATTGCACATAAAGAACTTCTCCACTCTCATCAGGTTGAGAACTAGTTTTGACCATATGAACAACAACAAAAAAAGAAAGAAATGAACTTGTTACTTGAAAAGTTCATTTCCAGCTGGTAAGAAAAATGGCAGGTTTTCAGCTGTGAATGGTGATAATATAATTTTTCTCTAGTAAAATTTCTCGATGATGATGCATTAACCACGTTCACTTTAAATGTCTGACCAATCACACAACAGTTCTCGGAGACCAAGTGAAAAATGAGTATTGCTCAGATGATGTGTTGACAACAACTGTGAGAACCACCTAACCAGGACAGAGAGAAAAAAAAGCCCCCCCCCCCCCCCCCCCCCCGCAAACCTATTTGGAGGTTTGGAAGCCTTGTGAGCAATAACATTTTTTTTTCTGTTCTTGCAGAGTCCGGACAGGTCTTTTAGCTAAGTTCATATATTTTCAGTACAACCCAAATATTTCTAAGACTACATGACAGAAAGTGACAGGAGATCAGCTAACAGATAACCTGTCTGGTAACTGCGGTGCTGACACACCAGCAGAGGCAGCTGCTGGAAATAAAGAAGCACAAAGAAGAAACCTCCGTCCCTGGTGCTTTCTTGAAACTTGCAGAAAATAAATAACTACTCGTGACAGTAGAAAAATCCCCTCCATTTGTTCTGTTTACATCTCTTTGTTGCGTGTGAGGTTTCATTGCAACCATGCTGACACGGGAACGTTAGCAAAGACACACACACTGGATCTGATCACTCACAAAGGAGTAAAAAAGTAAATAAAAGTCAGTCAGAAATTTCAGATTCAGATCAGATGTGCTCAGAATCAGACTTGGGTGAATATGACCTTTCTCCTCCTGAGACATGTAGTGGAGGTAGAAGTATCTCTCTGTTTTCATTAAAATACCTTGATGATCTATTAAGAAGGTAATTAAACAAAAACTGCAATGCTAATTTTACAAAAAGAGAAGCAGTCCATCACATTTTGCATGTGCAAATATCTTATATAGTGAGTGGAACTTCTAGTATGACCGATATTTACTCTTAACTCCCAACCCATTCTGTTTCTAAACACCTGGTGTATCTTCCTAGTGTCATTTGTCAACAGGAAAGGTACTTCCCAGCCTTTGACCCAAATGTTGCCAGATGTATCACCATGGTTACCTAAAGCTTCCTCTGATTTTTAACATCCAAGCACAATTTTCTTCAGGTTGCCCCAGTTAATGGTTAAAACTAAGCCCAGAGCAAATAAAAGCAAAACTAAAGGGAAACAGGGAGGAAGAGATAAATAGCTGTCTCAATGTTTTTCTCGGACACAAGTCCAATTTACAGGCTCCAGATCTCTCCTTCAGCCCCCGTCAAACCTTCTTATGAGGATTTTGTCACTTGTTTCGAAGTGAACAGTGTAGAATGACACCTTCAGCGTTTACTGTCCACATTTAATACTGCCGTCAGTGTGTCAGTGACATAAAAAAGCTCCAGGCGGTGCATCAGTTACCGGTGCCAAAGGAGACACGGTAAGACGCAGTTCCCTGCATGTCAAATAAATGACGTTAAAAGGCCACCCTGTGAGCTGAAAACCGACAGCTCCTGACAAAATGTCAGTTTCTGATGAGCTGGAAGTGAGAAGGTGTTGTCTGGTTTGTCTTTCCCAATCTGTAAGTGGTCAAACCAAGACATCCCATGTTTTTGTTAACTGTAAAAACAAAAGAGTTACTCTAGAGATAGGTTTATTAAGTACAAGTCCACAGATGAATCTTTTTAAACAATGAGGGGGGAAAAATGGAAAAAAAATCAGTAAATTCCAAAAGTATGATTTTGTCTTTATGCACGCCACAAATTAGTCCTAAAAAAACAAACACCCCCCCCACCCCC
>JAOWBL010000004.1:3484380-3515063 GCA_028564865.1 Zenarchopterus dispar | reverse complement strand
ACCCTCCACCCGCCACAGACCCTGATCACTATCAATGATAAAACACAATCAAAGGTTAAAATAAATAACATTTAAAAAGTATAACTATTTTACCACACTACATCTATTTTGGGGGGCTCTAAAGTACCTGGAGTGACACAATTACTAATATAACCAGAATGTTTAATACTAAAATTAAAATCATTTAAACCAACAACTTCCTGAAGTCTGGAGCTCAAAAATGACCAAATTCAGTTTCCCTCCTGCAGATGCTTTACCTTTACTACCGCCACCTTGAGTTTTCTGCTTGTTTGTGCCATTTTGTCTTTAGTAAACAAAAAACTTGGTCTTCAAGGTTAAGGTCAGACAACTGACTGAAGAATATTCTTCTTCTTTTCCTTCAAAAAAGTACTGAGTTGTCACTAAACATGCTTTTCCAGCATGTTTAGTGTCATTATCCATCTGGTGTGTGAATCACCGTCCTATCAGTCATACATGGCCATACCACAACACTACCTCCACCGTGTTTGACACTTGAAGTGGTTTGCTTTGGATCGTGAGCTGTTGCTTTGCTTCTCCACATCTCTTTGAATCATTCTGACACAAGTTTGTTTTGGTTCCATCTGTCCAAAAAATTGGAGCATGGGAAATTGTTTTATCAGTCAAATCTGTCTTTACTAACACTGAAGGACACCAACCATTTACAACAAGGTAAACCACGGGCATTTATGAAGGTGTTCTCTTGATTGTAGATTTTGACAATAGTACTTTCTTGTCTTGACTTTTGATCCATTGTCAGGAGTTTTTTTTCCTTCACCTTCAAGGAAAGGATTTTGTGATTGTGAGCTGTCTTTAATGGTCTTCCTGGGCTTTTGATGTTGTTGTGCTTTTTTCCTTTTTAAGGATGTAAACACTAAACTGGGACCCAGGATAGCTCAGGTGGCTGAAAGGGTGCACCATATATGGAGGATATTGCCCTCATGGAGGTGGTGCAGGTTCAAATCCCAGCCTGTTGCTTTTTACTGTGTGTTCCCTGTTCTCTACTCAAGTTTCCTGTCTAGACACTTTCAAAACAAAGGCCAAAAGAACCATAAAATGTTTTTTTAAAAAAAATAAAACTGTTGATTTGACCCCACCAAAGACTTCTGTAATCCCTCTTATATGTTTTTGTTTGTTTGTTTTTTGTTTTGTTCACGCTAATGATGTCCTCCTTCACTTGAAGGAGGACATCATTAGATCATGGAGATCTTCTTGGACTTCAAATTGGTTCCTCCAGTCAAACAGCTGCCAAATGCAAACTTAGTACCCTACATCGACTTCACTCCTCTGCTTTATTGTGTCTTGAAGTAATGAATATTAGCTTCTTTTGAGTCAGTTGTCCAAATACTTTTGAACTCCTGTACATGGACAGACTTTGCTTAAAATGCCTGTAATTCCTAAATGTGAAAAAGCCTCTTTTTTTTCCCTGTAAAACCTCTTAAATGGAAACTGAAAGTTGACACTAGATTCATTCGACACAAGAACATAAACAGTTTTACTTACAAAAACATATAAGATCAAATCTCTTCATGAAGTCATTTGAATAACTTTCATTATTATATACTAAATGGGTACATATTATGAGTACATTGACCGCAGAGCCTATTTTTCTTGTCTCATGATGAAAAAGGTTTATAATCTTATAGAGTGCCATGGGCTAAAGCATTTAATTTTAGAATGATTTTAAGGGATGATCAACTGAGAAAATTACCTTCATTTATGTCCACAGACTGCCTTTCAGTGGATCATGTGCTGAGTACATGTCCCTAAAGTAAAATCACATCTTCATACTTATTAAAGATGTGGCTTCAATCTTTTAGCTTTCAGGAAAGTGATTTTTGTTCAGCGTACCTGGCTGCAGCATCTGCATCTGCTCTAAAACCCCTAAACAAAAAAAAAGGTCTTTATGTTGCTTGTTCTTTTTTATAACAGCACAGACTTGTTTCTCACTTTGACATTTGCGTGGGGCCAAATTTTTGAATAATTCAGAGTGGATTTTCATAGCTAAATGTCATGTCCGTTGCTGTACGTTGGAGGCATTCAAGAAACTGTAGCTTGTTTTGCTCTGGTTTTTGAAGGAGAACAAACCACCAGAGGCTCCTGCAGCAAAATACAGTCGAGCCTGGCTGGTGAAGCCCATCATCACCAGAGTACCTGTCTCACTACATCAATTAGAATACTGATGAATAAATGACCAAGCATGCTGATTATGCTACTCCTCATTTGAAATTAAAATGGAAGACACTGTGACTCAGTGCTTATCATCCAAGAGCCACTTTGAAAATGGACATCATAATTCCGAGCGTGCATTTCCCAAATGCCTGCTTAAATGCCATCTTCCACACTCTAAGGTCATTAGTTAGAAAAATCTTTGGGAGAAAGTTGAAGCAGAAGAACTGATGTGAGGCTGGCTCCAGCGCCACTTTATTCAGCCCTTAATCTCTTTGGTGGGCCGTGTTTGTTGCAGGCTTAAGCCCTAAGATGCCTGGCCTGTATCCGCGTGATGGGATATGGAAAAAAAAAAAAGACACAAGTAGTCAGTTTGCTATGAATCTTCCAATGTAATTTTTATTGCTGATCCTATTTGTCACACTTTACTTATCTCCTCTCAACCAGCACACTTATTTTAGACTGAAATAAACAGAGATAAACAATGTGCACACTCCATCTGCACGTCTCAGCATCCAGTTACGCTGCCAGAGATTACTGATTTGAAAAGGTTTTGACCTTTTCTATTGATGAAATTACTTCAGACAAAAAAATCTTTGCTCAAAAGAGCCGACACACTGTCAAAATAAACAAGAATCTGGACATTTCACAACCTAAAAAAAGCTTGTCTTAAAAAAAAAAAAAGAAAAAAAAAAAAGAAAGAAATTCGACCA
Organism: Zenarchopterus dispar; assembly: GCA_028564865.1. Classification (NCBI taxonomy): domain Eukaryota; kingdom Metazoa; phylum Chordata; class Actinopteri; order Beloniformes; family Zenarchopteridae; genus Zenarchopterus; species Zenarchopterus dispar. The sequence continues at coordinate 3,512,163 of JAOWBL010000004.1, read as the reverse complement.
CCAGAAATCTTCTCCTATGTTGAAATCTTCACTGTTTTTTTTTTTTTTTTGTCAGGGAAGGACACAATAGGGAAGAGGTTTTTCTGTGTCCGAGTATGGTGCAAGCATGGGTGACTAACAAAAGAAGTGGCACGAATAGAGGAGCTCTAACACAACACCCTTACACTCTATATCTAGCTTAATGTCGAGAGCAACACGTGTTTCATTTGTTTTGATGATTAATGAGCACTCGCCTGAGAAAATTGTATGTGTGTGTTATATCTATACACTAAAATCATCTCTACTCCTCTTCAGACCTCCCACCCCTCCTTGTTTTTGTGGTTATGAATTATAATTTCTGCCCATTTTCCACAGATAGTGCATATGCAATTACCTCCGTGCATGTGCTGTATGAAAGCACGTCCAGCCCACTGTCCAAACTGAAAGTATGCTCACAAGTTGTGGGTAAACATACAGCAGACAAGTATCTTTGAATCTGAAGGACATATGTTTGACTTCATCAGCCCCGCAGTGGTACGGCTCGGCAGAGATCGCAATTTGCTCGTTCCACCACAAATATTAACATTTCCAATCTGTTGTGTTACGCTACAGCAAATAAAACCGACACGACCCAGAGAGCGTTAATAAATCAAGATTATGAAGCACCATTGGCTGCAGCTTCCCTCAGCAGCTGGTGAATAAACTCCATCCCAGTTTTGTCTGTGGGCAGACCCTGCATGATGGTACAAGCCGTTTGGTAATTATACAGCAATTAAGATTCTGATAGAAGAAACAGCAGGCTGGTTCGCATGCCCGGTGACAAATGATGAACAGGGTGTATATTTAACTTTCTTTGATCGTTTCCCTTGACCTGAACCTACAGATTGATGAAAAGCTTCTGCTGTTTGTGGGCTTCATTTTTAGTTTCCTATGAGAAAGCCAGCAGGCCATCCTTACATGACATGCCACAGTGATCATCCCTTTGAAAATGAAAGGCTAATTTATTTTTCTGGCTTCCTTTCCTGATATGCTATTCAACACAAGATTTTAAAGGACGCAGCGCATGAGGTGCGTCTGATCCATGACTCAGAGGACGCAGTGTTCCTTTCGTTATTTGCATTAGGCTTGTGGCATGTAAATATTTTTAAAACATCTCGAAAAGCATGTACATTCCTATAAAATGAGGATCATTTCCTTTTCAATTCAGAGCACATCTAGGTGTTGATCAGACTGCCCTGGAAATCTTTCCTCTGAACCTATCAAGTTCTCGACAACAAGCAAAATAAACAGGTGTTTAAGTAACTATCTCAATTCCACTATCACATCTTTTTTCTTGTTTATGATTTTATTAATGTTAAATTCTGTTCTACTTACAAGCACAAACAGTTTACAACAAGGGGCTCCATCTGGCTTCATTATCAGATGCAATCTTGGAAGGAGAAAAAAATTGCAGTTCCTTGACTGACCACTAGGGGTTGGCTTTCAACCACATGCCCCTCAATATGTAAAATCATATAAATGCACAAATTTGTGGATAACTAGGGCTTTTGTAGAGACAGTAATTGTTTGAACTGCAAGCTGTCATCACTTTAGCTTTGCATTTTTGGTGAATTTGACATTTGAGATTTGTCAAAACCTAAGAAAGTTAGTCATTGTTATTTAAAATACATATCCTGTTGTGTTGTTGATTGTACTACTAGACTACTGTGACTGGCTCTGGGTTGGCCTCGAAGCTTAGCAGCCAGAAGCAGCTTCTAGCTTGTTGGTATTAAGGTAAAATTAAGGTGACATTAGATGGTTTAGCCCAAGTTAAAATGGCTAATGTCTGGTAACTGAGCTAAAGTGGGCATGGTCCAGCTAGTGTAAAGGTGTGCTTATTCTGCCCATTTGTCCATTTTCAGATTAACAAAAGTTAGGTCAGCTCTGGCTAATGTGGCAAAAACAAATTTAGTGTTTGAACTGGCTCTTCAGCAAAACGTGTGGATGACATCACAGATAATTCATCCACTTCTTCTTATACAGTCTGTTTTTCACATCACATAACTGCAGAGGGGATTTCCCAACCGTTTGAGTTTAATTATTGAAAAAATATGTCTTTCATCTCTCTCTCAAAAAAGAAAGAAACTAAAAGTTCCTTAATTAAACACAGGTGATTTGTATTTATTATTCATTACAGCGTTAAGTTTTGGCACATATGAGAATGTATAATTACTCTTGCCAAACATTTTCATAGTTACTAACTGTGCATAGTGTGCTGCACAAAACCATCATAATGATCCTCAGTGAAATTGCTCATACTTCTCTGACCAAATCATCCTGTGTGCAATAACAAGTGCAATGAGCCATTCAAAAATCAAGGACAGCAAATGTTTTTGATTTCTGTTAAGTTGAAAAATATGTGCAAGGTAACAGCAATTAACTGACAATCTTTTGATCAGGAATGATAAGTGGCTGCAGCTATGCGAAGACTTCCTTTTCCTTTTTTCAAAGACAGATTAACAAGATGCGATGTTGATGAGAATCTGTGCTTTGAGCAAACATGAGAAAAAAAGTTCACTACAGGATTACTGTTTTTGTTACTCTGATGAGCCCCAATTTGTTAGTGTATTGCTAAATAAATAAATAAATAAATAAAAAAAAATAAAAAAATAAAATAAAATAAAATCCTTAAAAAAAGACAAACTCTGGTTTCTTGAAGAGGAGTCTAACCCTGAAGTGTCTTCCTCAAGTGACCACTAGGTGCTGGCTCCAAAATTGAGTCAATCAGATGTCACATCTATGACAACTGTATCATTTAAAACTTTATCAAAATACACATTTATGCACAATCAGGCACAAAGCACTAGTGGTGAACTTGACTTCTGTGAATTAAAACCTAATTTCCTTCCTAATCATTCATCCATTGGTCCAGAGTAAAAGAGTGCAGAAAAGAGATCAAGAAATGTGTACAAACAGGTTGGAACGGGTGGAGAAAAGCATCGGGATTGATGTGTGATATAATGATGTCAGCAAGAATGAAAGTAAAGGTGTACAAGACAGTGGTGAGACCAGTGATGTTGTCTGGCTGGGAGACAGTGACACTGAGGAAGAGACAGGAGGCGGACCTAGAGGTAGCAGAAATGAAAATACTGAGGTTCCCTTTGGGAGTGACAGGATGGATAAGATCAGGAATGAGTACATCAGACAGATGGCACATGTTAGATAATTTGGATATAAAATCAGACAGGCCAGACTGAGAGGGTTTGGACATGTGCAGAGGAGGGATAGTGAATTTATAGGGAAAAAGATGTTAAGGTGAGAACTGCCAGGTAGGGGGCCTTGAGGAAGACCAAAAAGGAGGTATATGGATGTAGTGAAGAAGGACATGAGGGTAGTTGATGTGAGAGAAAAGGATGGCAAGGATAGATGACTTGCTGTGGCGACCCCTGAAGAAAGCCACCGAAAGTGAAAAAAGGAAGCACATAATTGTTCCTATTTTAAAAATAACATGATTTCTTTTGCTAATTGTACAGACCATCAGAGTTCTGTTTCTTTCTTTTTTATTGTTGAATTATAAAAAGATGAAAGCATGATAAATGAAGGTGTAACATTAACATAACACAGTAAAAGATGAGTTATTATAATGCACTTTCTCTCATCCTTTTACACTTAAAAGCATTAGGAGCTTGAAAGTTTAAAAACTACTGAGAGGTAAGCGGATGAAGTCCGTGAAGTCTGCAGGGAGCTTCAACTCAGCGGGCCAGGTTTGCTGGGTGCTGAAGGATCCCCTTGCAGGAGATCTCTTCAGAGCCAGCCAGCCCCCACCTGGGACAGCCAGGAGGTGAATGTGGCCCCGTCTTGAGGCTATGGACATAAATCGGCCTGTGTTAGAAAAGTCAAACACAAGCGTGAGAGAGAGGTCTGATCAGAAAACAAAATCAGTAATGAGGATGAATGGATGATTTGATGAGAATAATCAAGATCAGAGATTCGCATGAACTTAGCTGGGATAAAATAAGTAGCTTGTGTTAAAGTATGTATGTTCCAGCCAGTTCTTCTTTCACAATATATGACTGCAACACTTCTTACAATAGAACGCAGTGACGATCCAGTTTAACACTGAAACCAGCGTTACACAAAACTGCTGCATGTTTTTACTTTTTTTAGTTGTTCATCTTTTTTTTTCTGGCTTGGATGTCAGGTTCTGTTTGCACTACATGTAACAAACCAATAACACATACCTTTACAAATCCAATCTTTGAGAGATGCATAAAATAATCCCAAGCTTTACATTACATGAGTAACTGTTGGCACATTTTGACTGGCTCCATGGAAACAGATGGGAAATCTAAGAGCAGCGTCATCATGGCAGTCATGATAAAAGCAGAACATGTTGAACACTGCATCTCATGCATGAACATAATAGCTCTTGCTTTTAGTGGAACTGGCCAATTTACAAACACACAATCCAGGTTTTGAAACATTAAAGAAAAACGTCTTTGCAGACTTGTGAAAGGAGTTATAATGTCCCATGAAAAAGCTCTGAAAATTTCTATTTCGAAAGTAAGGCTGCACGATTTTGGAAAATAATCTAATTGCAATTTTCTTTCCCCTGGTATTGTGATTTGATATGTTTTTTTTTCTTTTTCAATAAAACCTAATGGACAATTTTAAAACTAACAAAATATTATATACATTTAGAATAAAATGTTCTTCTTTAGACTAATATTAATGTAACTAATGTTTTTTTAAAAGAACATTTTAACAAGATTACTTCTACACCACTAACCAATATATCTACTATCTCAAAGACATAAAGCTGAAAAATGAAATTACTGATAAAATTTGAGTTAATTGATTATGATTCAGAAACTAACTTCAGCATTGTCTCCTTTAGTCTTTTGATCATTCAGAAACTAGCTTCAGTGTAAGCCGAGACCTCTCCTGCTCCATTTCAAAGTGGGACAGTTATACTCCCTAAAAGGCTCAAAGAAAGGTAATCCCGACCTAATGTTGTTTCTCGTTTAAGCACCTCTTTTCAAAGTCTGAACTGACACCGATGAATAAGGATGACTCTGATTCACTTGAAGGAAAAAAAAGGTAAATTAGCATTGTGCTCTAGAGTACTGATTTTATCATCAGAGCTCTGATAGGTAGATAGTTCTTATATCTTGTATCTAATATTCCACCACAAGAAAATAACCACCAAGGAGGTTCATTGGCTTAATTGTTCAAAATATTAGTTTAATTATTCTAAACCAAAAATCCTAACAAACATTTGTTGCTTAAGATACATGTGTCATGATGCAGTACCTGCTTATGTGCTCGGACTCAGCTCGGACAAAATAAACTCCTCCTGTACCATTTATCCCAGACTTCATCCCAGCACTTGCAAAACATCTTTAGCTAAGAAGTTGATTATTAACAAGCGTTTTCTTTGTGCTGATTTAAATTCCATTTATATTGAGTCACACTTTCAAACATTTCGGACAATGATCCCCATCTTTGGCCTTTTGGCTTGTCTGGCGCAGGAGCACTCTGCATTTTAGCATTACAACTGTCACACATGACTCTATGGTGTTTTTTTAAGTGCTAGAAGTTTGTACTTTTACTCCGTGAAATAGCAACATCAGCAGGGCATGCTCTGCACACCTGACATTGCACAGCATCTTCTTTTTTAAAAGACCTAAATAATCCCATGCTGCGGACATCCCGTTCCTCTTCAGTACTAAAGTTTGAGATGATCCAGCTTCTGACTGTTCCGCCGAGCCAGAGGCCGTTGCGTAACAGATTAAAGCACAGCATGAAAAGCTGATGCAGTCCAGCACTACACTCACTATTGCGTCACATGACAAACTTGCAAAGTCACATTTTATGATGTTGTGATATTATCACAAATGCAACTGATCATACAGCCCTATCAGAAAGTGCTGTGACTATTTCAGCGACGAGCCCACAATGATTGAGAACAAACTGTGAAGAAGAAGAAACACTTTTCAAAGACAGGCTGTGAAACTTGAGAGAACTCAGCACAGAAGGGAGTCAAGGACATAAAAAAACAAAGTCAAGGTGACTGGGGAGAGCAGGTGTTGGAGGAAGGAGCAAAAGACAGCAAGAGCCTGACTTTAAGGAGTCTGGGGAGCACGGATAGGCAGAGAGGACAAGCTTGTGTGTGTGTGTGAGAGAGAGAGAGAAATGAGAGGGAAACATCCAGATTGAGGAGAGACATAAGAGACATGGGAAATCTGCAAGCAAATTAAACATCATTAGCCAAGAGGCGCCTAACAAGTCTAATTAGAGGAGAGGCAGGCACCGATATTAGACTTGCCTCTGGACCTCAGACACACACGTATAGTTATATATAAAAAAAACCTACACACAAAGACACAAACATAGCACACACACACACACACACTCAACCAAAGCTGTAGGCATCTCTTAACTGGGTCAGATCTCTCAGACTCGAAGTCAGAGGGCAAGAGGGGAAATGGTTGCGAGAGGAAATGGGAGATTGCGGAAAGATACAAGATGGAGCGCGAGACCTCGGATGGGCTACTTGTCTGCTCAAGTGAGATGGAGAGAGCTATTTGAGGCTGCGAGAGTGAGATAGCATCGAAGAGACTAAGGGAGAAGGGGAGAGAGTGCATATGAGACACAGTACCAGACACGCACATATAAATAACTGCATAGAGGTTGACTTGTTTACACAGCCAACAGCTGTTGTTTAACTTCTGTCATTTACGGGACACTGCATTTAGGTTGCGAGTCTGAAAGAATACTGCAGCTGCTGGTATTATCACCCATAAACATGTCAGGTACATTAAATCCAGACTCCTAGCGCTTCTGTTGTTATTACAGAGATTAGTTGCATGGAATGAGATTGCTGCTGTATTAGCACAGCTATCGAGTTCTCACTTTGAGTGATAACCTGCCAGCTACGTTGCTTTGAAGCGACACTGACTGACTGCTCTCTAAGTGGCAGGGCAGGGTGGCAGAAAATATTGTCTCAACAGTTTCTGATGATCACTTTGTGTAACGGTGGATTTAGCAGGGCTTCATCTTTTAATTCGGAGACTGCATCAGCATTATTGTCCATAAACATAACGCTCTGATCCCAAGGGTTACCTCTAAACAGCAGCAAAGAGTCGCCACAGCCGGTTCCACATGCAGCAATATTCACCAGCAGCTTAGGAAAGTGTGGATTTTTCAATCAATATGTGAAAGGATCCTTTTATTACATTATGTTGTGAAGTAATTTAAAAAGAAATTAGTTGATACCACGACTCCCAGAGAATTTAACAGTCTCTGAGAACACACAGTAATACTTGCTTTGTGTTTTTCTGCCTCTCAGAAGACAACTCCAATTATTTTCTATAGCTCTCTCATAAAGTGTTTAAAGGCAGATTACAAAAAGGTTCCTTGATATTTCTGTTATTTGATGCTAAAGTCACATTAATGTCTTCATTTTTGTCTTTTTTATTGTTATTTGATCGTTGTAACCAAACCCAGCCACTCAGCTGTAAATGGCTTTTTCAGTATTTCGATTTTATCTTGCCTCAAGTCACGTAATTTGTAAATTACCTGTATCAATTACGTAAATTGCTACTCCCATCATAAAGTGTTAGTAGGTGTAGCTATAACAACGTAGATGTCTTTTTGTGTTTGTGAGGACTTCCTGTTTGGGTTGACACATTGTCCTGCTGGGAGAAGCTGCAACATAAGGCAGTGAAGGCACCATGAATGAATGCCTGCTTGTTCTTGACCAGCGTTTCGGTGAATGGTATATATTTTCCCAGAAAAGCACCATACTGTAATTATTATTCTTCTCTTTACCTGAGTGGCTTCAATGTTCATCTGATTTGTGTATCAGAGTTTACAGAACATCATCATTCAAAGTCCACATCCCACATTTAGATCCCTTGCTTTCTGATAGTTAAATCAAGCCTCAAAACTCAAAGTGAGATATTTAAATGATATAAAGATCTATCATCAAATTTAACCAAAGTCCTAATGTGACATTCCTCAGCTACTTTGACAGGCTGTGGGATCCTCCTGGTAACTATTGACAACAGCGTCTTCCAACATAAAAAGTTCTGTATCTGATTTATTAAGTCACTCTGAATCAGAATCAGTGGTACAGAAATGTTGATTAGTTGTTGGTGAAGTAACACCCCATGTATTATGCCTTCTAGACGTTTGCCTGATTTATCAATTGAAAACATGGGCTACATGCAAAAATATATACCCATTGCCACCAGATCCGATTTGCGAAACTACTGAGAAACGACTTTAAAGTGCAACACCAATGGTCAAGTTTCTCCATCAATATTAACTCACGCCTCAAAAAGTGTCGGCCTATAAATCTATAATTTTAACAAGTTTTTCAGGTGCAGTATGCCTCATGCCCTTTTGACAGCAATTGCAACGAGGGGCACGGCTGTGCTCTGAAGCCCATTAATTTCAATGCCTTGCACTGCCTCGCCTTGCTGGCAACATAAACACTACGTACAGACTAAAACCTCTCCACCTGCCAACAACAAAAATGACAAGCTTAAAGTCTTGAAAACTCAGAAGACCTCAGTGACCAACAAGACTGACTGAACCCTGTGGCGAGCGGAGTACTTGTTGCATTTAGTGTAAAATGGGGGAAGGGGGGGGGCATATGTAAATGCCAATTTTTTTTGTGAAATGGAAAAAAATTGCCATATTCTTGACATCTTTTCGACTTCAAGTGAAAGAAATGTCATGGCTTTATCCAGCAGTGTGAGCTGTGTTTGCTCTGACAGATCAAACTGGTAGCTTACATAAATTCAACAACAAACCTGTGCAAGCATAAAAAGGGAAGTTAAATAATATTTTTAACGTAGCATCTGACATCTGCAGTGTGCAACAGGAAGTAAAAGAGCACAATCCTTTTTTATTTTAAAGTTAATACGGCCTCCTTTGCTGTCAGTTGTTCTAACGGTATCTCTGGGTGGGCCTTGAAGAAACTGCGGGCAATGAAATGACCACTGCAACCTGATAACCAGAGGATGGTCTCAAGTTTGCGGTTTGTAAGCCCTGGCAGCATCCAGAACAGTTGACTCCTCCGGCCAAGCTACCCTCAAGGTTGGCATGGACCCCTCCATATGTACTGATTGGACTGCTAGCTGGTGGTTAACTAGCTCCATTTGCTCAGACCTCAGCTGAGTTCAAGCTCCATCAGTTGGGCAGGTTTTGCGGAGATCCAGCCAAGGATCACTTAGTCAAAGGTGCTACTACTTCTTTCAAAAGTTACTTTGGTATTTACATCACAAGTAAGGATGGATGGACAGATTTGATAAGAATATATATATAAGGTAACAATAATTTATACAGTAAGCCAAGTTAAACTAGCTAGCTTGACCAAGTGACCAAGTGGGTATGTGGGTGATTGGGTGGGTATGTTTGAATCAGCTGACAAGCTTGTTTGTTTCACCCTTTTGCTCATTTTAGAGTTAACCAATGTTAAGCTGAATCAGCTCCTGCCACAATGGAGCTGTCCAGAGTACTGAAAAACAGGTTTCAAACTAATTCCTCAGAAAATCTGAGTGACATTACAGACGGTTTGTCCAATTAGATCCTTTTTACTTCTACATGGATAAAAAGAAACATCAAAGAGATAAATGAATTTCAAGAGGTGTGATTTTCCTTTTACTTAAGAAAAACTGGATGAAAGTAATTGTACTTTTACTTGAATGGAATATTCTATTATTCTTTAAACAAAAAATGTAAAACTTTCATACATCAAAAAGAAAAAAGAACATCTGATAATATCAGAGTGGATATAAGTACATATGCTTGAATCCAGATACATTAGATACATAAACCAAAATATAATATCATGGTTGACTTTTTACCTGTCTCTGGATGACATGTTCCATGCTGGTGGCAGTTGCATGGCACACATGCAGAGAGAAGCCCTCTGCCAGGTTGTTCCCGGGTGAATCCTGGAGCACACTGCTCACAAAACTGACCTGCAAAGCCCCGTGGACAGGAACAAAATCCCACCCATGGAGCAGGAGGATTAGCTGGAGTGGAGGAGATGGTAGCTGAAGTTAGGGTTACCCCTGCAAGCTGAGATGTGTCTGAAGAGGGAGAAAAAGGAGAAACATGGGATGATATTAGTTACGGATCTGATGCTAACATATGCCACTGGTAAACCAATTATAGAGGGTATATAAAATGGGAATGTTGTTGGAAATATCCCTTTATCAGTGTGCATATGCATATGTTAGGGTGTCTGAAATCACTACCAATACAAAAACTGAGAAAAAGGAAACCAGAATCCCAGTTAGCAAATATGTGGCCCTGATCTGGACTGTTTCTGGGGTGACATATGTGTGCAATAGATGTGTGTCTGTAAAGGTTTGTGACACTCTGCACCTCATTAGGCAGTTATTTGCATTTGTTGCGGTGCGGTCCCTCCCTCCCCGTCTCATTACAGGTTTTAGCCCGTGTTTACAGTTCACAGTCTGACACCCACACGCTTATACAGACAATAACAGATTCATCCACCCACATGCCCATGAATGCCACACTTTATGCTTGTTTGAACACACACACACTCACGTGCACCAGTCATCCAGGGACTTTTTGATATAGCAAATGACTAAAGCACTGCAGAAAAGGAAGAAAAGAAAAAAAAAGAGAGACAGGAGACCATGTGGAGCTTTAATGAACATGTTGATCCTCTGAGGTTTCCAGATCCTTCCGTTCTCTTATTAGTCGTGATGGGGGCAGGCCATCCTGAACCACGGCCTTCTCACCTTTTACTCTGAGCTCCAGCCAGCAAATTACTTTTGGTCTTTTAGTATCCAACAAGACCATTAAATAGAGCTAGGTGGTGTAATACTTTTTAATTGCTCTTGGCACTTAAGCAAATTTTAAAACATGCCATGTAGTTTATAAAAAGATCATATTAAGCTTTCTGTGTCTTCTTTCTAATATGTATATGTCTCCTCTTTTACACGATCCCAGTCCCATCTTCATGTTACTGTTTATAGCTGTTTGCATTTGGGGGATTGAGTGTAGCAGCATTGCTAGGGGGTCAAGTGGCATGATGCACTGTCATGACCACAGTCAATTTTGAGGTAACTAATGGGCAAACTGAAATTTTAAAAAGGAGATTAACCTTTAGCATATATAATAAAGGATCATTTGAGATTTTTTAAGTTCTAGAAAGAGTTCACAACATGTTAATCCTATTCCATTATTGACGAGAATAGTGACTAATATGATTAAAGGCCTGTCTATAATAGAAGATGTTAGTTTATGCAAAAACGGCAACCTTTATGAAAAAGAATTTTAATATTCCTACATTAATGTAAATACTTCTATCATGTTCAGTAGGCTTAATACTTCTATCTTTTAAGGGTGTGGGTACAAGCTACGAGGTCAGCCTCCATATACAGTTTTTGGAAAGAAATGAAATGAACTGCCTTCATTTTTAGCCAGCACATTTAAATAAGCTCATTTAAGTCCTTCACTGTGAAGCACCTCAATTATGGCTCAGATATGCAAAGTCTGTGTTGTGATCCAAAAGGGGTTTCCTGTAGAAAATTTCATCAGTTTATAGTGTCAGAATTTATGAGTTTACTTATAGACTTATTTATTATTCACTTATATTTTTTCGTTCCATCACATTTTATTTATTTTCATTTCCCTCAAATGGCCCTGATTTCCATTGGACGAGCTCAGCAAAATTCATTTACAGCCATCCTTCTTTTGGTGGCTAAACTTTAAATTGAAGTTGAGAGTCATACTTCTAGCTTGTTTTCTTCTTACACTGGAACGGCACCAGAGGTCATCTTTAGAGGTTTTAAAACAGGTTTTCAGCCCATTCTATACCACGACATGGACACACCATCCCTCATAGACCATTTTCTTTTCATCTTATCGATTATTGTTAATTTTTCTTTTTCTTATTTCCTGACAAAAATGGCAAAAACAATTCAGCGGAAGGTGGAGTTGGCATGGGGGAAGTTGCTGGGAGAAACATTATAAGTCTACAAACCAGCTGATGAACACTTCATCAAGAGTTGATGACGAGCAGCTGCATCTTACTGTACCTTCTTAATTCCTCTGCAAACAGTAGGGGGTACTTTTGTTAATTAAAAATGGCAGGTGGAAAAAGAAATTGCCTAATACTAATTAATCATTTGGCTTTTATGTTTTGCACTAAAACCATAGGACTTACTAACTTTACAACGTCAATATGTACTATATATAGAAAAAAAGGTATGTTTTTGATGGATATCCATTTGGTCAGAAAATACCCTTTTTTTAGCTGTATTTCGTAGCGCTTTTAGATGGTCAGGTAAATAAGTGTGAAGGTGCATTACGAGAAGAGTGGAAGACAGTGTGAGAGGAAAGAAAGAGGAAGAACCGGAGGAAACAATGGACCCTGACTTCTAACAAGTCCTGAACCTACCGTTGCGTGAGTGGCGATGAAACCCATTTCATTTACACCTCTGAGAGATAATCAGTGCGCGAGCCTCTCTTCTTCCTTCTCCATGATGTGCCTTGGCCTCTACCCTTTACCGTGCACCTGCTTGCGCTTTCCCTCCGCTCATTCAACTAGGAATTTGTCCAATTAAAACAGTTTTCAGAAAGTGAAGCCTATCTTTCTGTTAATTAAAAGTGTTTAATTTGAAGTCACGCTGTGCAAGTTCTGACTCTCAGCCCTTTCTTCCAAGAGCCTTGTTAGATCACTCAAGATGTTGGCGTAAATGGCTTACTGCAGCATTGGAGACTGTTAAGATACCTGTACCTGAAACTATTAAGCCATTGATTTCTCATTAATGTGCAGTATAGTCATGCACTCAATTTAAGACTTAATTTTAGGAACGAAAAATATGTGACTGCTGTCAAAGTTTCTCTTTCCAGCCAACTGACATCACTATCATTAAAATAAGACACTTCTGTTATAATAGACTCTGTGAAGAAGAGAAAAGTTAAAAGTAAAGGAGAATGCAGGAGAAGGGAATATTAAACTTTGATGCACTGTATGGTTTAATAAGACAATTTTGTCTCTGTTTGAGAATTACTTTGAGACCTAGCACACAATGTGAGTTTCTCCCATGTTATGGAGGTGCAGTGCAAACTTTGGCAGCATGTTCATGTGGGCGGTTACAGAAAACAGTTTGATGGAATATGCATGACCGAGCCGGTGTTTGTACGCATGCAAGCATCCAGGCCAATGGTTGAACATATGTAGGAACTGCACAGGAGTGTGTGTCATAACGCCTGCACTGAGCAACTAATTAAAATGGTGCAAGAAAGTGTGCAAGAGCTGGTAATTCTAGCCAGCTGTTCTGTCTTTTCTGTGCTCTAATCCATCACCATGCCTCTTTGATCGTGCCTTTTCACAACAATATAAACTAATAGACAAAGAAGGAGCACTGACAAGAAAAAAAGAAAAAAGAGCTGAATGTCGAGAGCCAGATACAAACTGCAAATAATGTCTCATTTTGATGATAGATGGTTATTCTAAATCCACTCAATGTATGCATTAATGCAGTAGTGTCAGATAGTGAATGCGACAATATTAAATGTTTTTTCCCCCAAAGCAATAGTTTTAGAGTATCATTAAAGGTGTCTGGGAACAAAAGAAAAGGAAAAATAACAATGTAGTTCTATCCCAGTTCTATCCCATTTTAATGACATGAACTTGGACATACACATAGTACGATTCACTTCTTATCAGTAAATGTGTTGATGTGCCATTTGTAGGCCTTATGTTCTAAATACTACATGTACCAGTCTGGAACGTGGAGTCACCAGCTACTACATCCTTCCAAGTTCAGTGATAGACTAAATACTCCTTCAGATATGCTCATCAAGCTATATTAGAAGCAAAATGATGTGACAGTCAAAATTAAAAGCAAACCTTAAAAACAACAAACAAAATAGAAAATTAAGCTTCCATATTACATATAAAAACTGCAATATCTCCACACAAATTTACACTTACAGTTGTGTCCCCCAGCATTGCTGATTTTCAGAGTCGTCAGGTTATAAAGGAGATGCTGGAAGTCAAAGGAGGACAGAGAAGGTTTGAATCTCTTCTCGTGTTCATGGAGTCTGTGAAAAGAACATGGGAAACATCATTTACAATATATCTGTGAACCACATGCTCAAATGATGACGAAACACGTGACATATTATGCTAGAGCAACCAGACATAGAAGATAATAGTTATCCTGTAGTTTGACAAACACCAGCAGATCCAGGAGCAGCTGGCACAGACAATACTAAAGTCATTTTTAAATCACACACTTTAACTGTTCAACATGAGGTGCGAAGCACACATGCTGATGTCAATAGATAGAAACACACGCAAAGATCTGATACATTTAGAGACATATATATTAAAATAAAACTTTATGGCTTGTACCTAAAAAACTAAAATATGACACAAAGATCAATGTGAAAGGACCCTTTAAAGATTCTGCTGAACCACAGATTAAAATCAATGTCTGATATTTATTAAGTAAGGCTCAGTATTTATTTTTACTTTCGTCCAGTTTTTTTGTAAAAATTGTGGGTTTTTCTTTCTTTAATAGAAGGATAAATTTGTTGGTGAAGCAAATTCCAGTTCTCTGTATGCACAGAGTAAATCTGACATATTGAAAATGAAAAGTCTTTTTCTTTGCTGTTTACCATCTGCATTTACTCTGGCCTGAAATTTTATACTTCAGTTTGAATCTCATATGTGTTACCTTTATCTTGATATCAAATTTGTTTGAATACACCTTGTAGTAGCTGATTTATACTTCATTTAAAATACTAATGTCATTTTCAAACAGCAGTCTCTAAAGCAAGGCCTCAATAGGGAAGAGAGGGGCTAGTTTATCGGATATATTAACATCTAAACTGGTTATTAAGTAATTTCATTGCCCTCCACCACCACGACAATAAGATACTCCCTGCCATTGATTAATGCTTCATGTTTTTTAATGGTAGGTGGCTTAAAGCACCACTCATTACCAAACAGAGATCAGAGGAAAAAATGTAAATGTGCTGACTTCAGCATATATTTAAGGTCTTGATAACTGAGCGTTGCCATCTGCTGAAGGATGTTGTGCAAATCCAGGCAGCGCAGCCGACATCTGCCTGTTTTACTCCAGGACTCTCGTGTTTCTTCCATCTTGATGACAGGTGCTGCGTCAGCTTTACGCAGCCGATGTTGTATTACAAAAGCGTCTCTCATTTATTCCTCACATGCAGGAAAGACTTATAGAGAGGGAGAAACTTTCTAATTTACAACTCCCACTGCATATTTGCAGAATCTTGGCAAAGCATTAATAACAATACAGCTCAGTTATGCAGATTAACACAAAGGAAATGGCAAATATTTTCAGGAAAGTAATTAGTTTTGCTTCAGGTTCCCTCATTTGGTCATCGTAGGACGACGGTGTTGCTCAAAGGATTGCGAAGAGACTTTAGATTGTATTTAATGCACATTGAAGATCTCAGCAAAGATATAAAGCCTCCTTCAGAGTTTTCTGGTTGTTACTTTAGCACCATCATAAATCCATATGTTTATTTAGCCTTCTTCTTTGACCTGCATCGGAAGATCTGCAAAACTAACATTTCCTTCAGCTCCATCTGTGCTCAGTTTTAAATAACGACGCTTACATCTAGCCACACTAAACAGAGATGCTGAGCGTATTAAACTGACAGGAACACCTGCTGATCATCAGCATAAAAGCAGCATGCCAGGGCGTTAAAATGCTAAAGTCAGATGTAGCTGACTTTAGCATTTTTTTAACAGTTTGCTCTATAAAGATTTGTGTAGTGGGAACCATTTTTCTTCACTTGCCACCTCATAGAATTAAAAACAAAGCAAATAAAATGAGATTGATGGGTAAAACCTTTGACCATGTAAGAGGTTTAATAAAGAATGTTGCGATGGCTTTTCAGGAATTACGACCACTTTTTTTCACAGTTTCATTTCCGATTGAAGGCATAAAAAAGGTCTGATTGTGAATTTTACTTTGAGTGATCTGCAGCAGTGTTGACTTAAAGTTACATGTCAACACATCCTTTTCAAATATTCTCTTTTCTAATCAAGAAACTGTATTTAAAAAGTTTTTTTAAAATAATTTCTTTCAACAAGGTAAGACCTTGTAATTGCTGAAAAGAATAAAGTGTAAAAACCTTAAGTTTGTTAATCATATCAGCCTAAGTCAGGCCTTTCATGTGTGACTGTTCACTGACCTCTATTTTATTTGGTCAATTGTTCTGAGTATGACAGCAACTTACTTTCAAAATGCTTTATTTGGTTCTGGATCTTCTTTTCCCGCATTTGCATTTGCACCCTGTGCTAGAATGTGTTTTTGTTGCCAGGCACACACACTCTCTCTTTATGCGGCAGGTCCTCGTTCCCTGGCCTGACATGTAGGCACAGTAATAAAGAGAGGCAATTACAAACTGGGCCTCAAAGCCATGGTAATGGAGCTGGTCAGACAGCGATAAGCAGAGTGTGCATGAAAGTGAACAAACTCCCAATCATGCTTTCCCAATGGAGTGTCAGTGTCCCTTTTAATCAGCAGCAACCAGAGCGCATACAGCCCCGGTGTAATTAAGCCTGCTCAGTGGAGGATGAGAGCCGATCATCGGCAGAGAAAAACCCCAAACAATGCTGGACATGTGCAAGAGCTCACACAGGCACCGGTACTCAGATAAGGCAGATAGATTTACGAGAAATGTACAAACAGTGTATGAAACAGAGAAATGTTTATGTACTGTAAGTAACTGTGGTGTAAAAAAAAATAATTTTCACACTATAGAGACCCTGATTGCATTACATAACTTTACATGTCTGCCTCCAGGACCGTATCAAGCTTTTTGGGGGGCCCTAAGGTTCTGCTTGTAAAAGTCCAGTGTCTTGGTGGAGTTAAAGCCCTTTAAGAAGATGGCGATGCAGTAATCGGGTACAATCTAAGAAGAAAAAGATGGCTAAATTTGTGAATATAAAATTTTAAAAACACGCTGAGCTAGCAAAATAAAAGTAACATATTTTACAGAAGCATATTAAAAAAATATTAACACCAGTGAGACTGAGCTGCTGTATATTCTAGAGAGAACAGAAGTTTATTAGAGGTTATGATGTTTTTGTAAACACTTAATATTTCCATTTTATTTACAATCACCTGAAGGAAAAGTGTTTTTTGTAACTTCTTTCTTTTCAGTCATGGCTTTTCAAAACATGAATGAACCAAAGGAAAATGGGTTGTACCTTTCATATTCATTCTGTAGTTTATTTTCAAAAAAAAAAAAAATCTGTTTCAGCAGGAAAACAGTGAAATGTCAAATACTTATCAGGTGATTTTTTTTTTTTTAAAAAAAAAAAAGCTCCTGTGGCCTAAATATCATGTTTGCATGCTGCAGATGTGGATACAGGCACGAGGAAGGCTATAAAACCTCCCCACCCACTGATTTCAGGAGATGAAGCAATGAACAGAGAGAACATGAGAGAGAAGAGCAAATGCTGCATTTTGTAAAGCATTCAGCAGCGCCTCTCGTCAATTATCCCAGCGTGAGTCCCTAAGCTTCCATATATTTCTCCTTCATGTGATTCTGAAACGATCTTTGCATCAGGTGGGAATGCAGCGCCACTTAACAGGTTATCATATTTAGCATGTATGAATGCAGATGCTGTCACTCAAGAGAGAAGCAGACGGTGTGCGAGTGTCTTTACTCATCTTTATTTATGCTCCCTCACATTTTTAACAAAACACTCAGAAACGCATATTTCCATTTTCAAAACATGATTAATTTTAATTCCTGTGCTTCATGTGATTGGTGTGGATCAAAAATGCTAAATTCTTTGTGTGTTTGTGTGTATGTATGAGAGAAAGACAGAGGGAGAAAGAGAGAGTAAAACCTTTGTTGTTAAAGGCTTGTGATGTGTGTTGCAAAGATGTCCAAAAATATTTAATGATGAGGTATGTCTCAAACCTCAGAGAGAGGAGCAGTCTGTTCGTTTAGCCAGGTCTCTTGGTGAAAAGGAAAAAGTATTTACTGGTGCAGAGACACAAGACAGAAGCAAGAAAGTATTGGAGGTGACAGCAAGCCACGAGCTTTGACCCCCTTGAGTGACTTGAACCTCTGATAAAGCAGAAGAAAAAAAATGCAATCTCCTTGGAGATCAGAAAACCTCAGCCTCTGCTGCTTAGCAGGATAAAACATGTTTAATATAAACTGCTTATGAATTTTAGGTTTCTTAGATTTCCCAACCCATAGTTGCACATTTTTAAGTTTTCTCTTAAAGGCAGCTTGAGGTAAAACAAGTCATAAAAAATTTAAAAGTGGCAGAAAACTGGTATAGAGTAGCATTACACATGTGAGAAAAATACATCCCATCCTTCTCAGGACGAAAAATGCTTCCTTTTGTAAAACTACAGGCTGCAAGTTAGACAAACAAGCAGCATCATGGGTAAAAGTTGGTGTCCTGCATTGTTCCCTGGTCAGCTATTCCCACTCATGAAAATTCACTCTCAAGATGTAGGTCTGGTACCATTCATAGACCTCTTTCCACCGATAGAAAACATACCAAACCAATAAAAACGCGGCGGCTGCGGGTTTTATGCACTGACTCATTCAGGAGCCGCCAAGATCAAATATTCAAAACAAGATGGCTTCAGAATTGCTAATAGCACTTGGGAATCAATATCATTTTTCTTTTTTTTTTTTACAGAAAAAAAAGAAAAAAAACAACTAGTGTTTCTGGTCCAAATGTATGTCATTTTAGAAGTCTGCTTGTTACTCTGCCTACTTCACATGCTTTCTTTCTTTGACTGTCTTTGGTTGTTAGCCCATCCAAGGGAGTTCGGAGGAAGTTTTTTTTTCTGCATTTGTTGGGATTTCTCCTCAGAAATCAAAGATGAATCACGATGAATTATTTATAGCGAAGAGGAATAACAAACTGGGATGGCTGGCCAGGCAAGTTTAAAACATTTCTTATTCAGTTGAATCCAAACAAACCACAAAACCTCTGGAGGTACGTTCTTGGGGCATACAAGACCGGAACTGAAGAGGCTTGGTCATGAGTCACAGGATCATGTATGGTGAAATGAAACACAGCATGTAAAAAGTAAATAGTTTAGACCAACTGTAAAGCACAGTGGTGGAAGTGTGATAATTTGTGCCCCTTTTGTGGCCACAGGACCAATAAATGGACCATGAACTTCTCTGTAAACTGAGATATTACACAGTTAACTGTTTCATGCAAACTGGTCACTGCAAGGGGCAGCTATGAAATAACATTTTTCTTATATGTGGATGGGTTTGGTTGTCATTTGATGACATTTAAGGCTGTCTTTTGCAGGTCATAACTTAAATCCATTACAAACATGTTGAGAAACTGCCATATATTTATTTTTTTCCAAACTGATTCCATCAAGTGAAGAATAGATACACTTGGAACGAATACTTTTTGTGGTCCTGATACATATCAAAATGAAAGTAGGTGTACTTTCTCTTTTACTTTACTGCATCTTTGCGACAGCCATAATTAGCATAACAAAATAAGATCAAAGACTTTAAATGTTAAGTTACTTGGCCATCATTTAAGGATGAGCTGGAGTGACCTTTACAGGTTTGACAATGGACTGAAAATCCCCCTCCAAATCTGCTGCAGGGGTCTATAAAACACTTTTGTCAAGTGGAGACAAAGAAAGATTTCTGCAGTTCAACGCTCCATCACATGCACCCAGCTGCCCCACAGATGACTCTGGCTGGCTTCCTAACCTGACTGTAATCCTCCATAAAACTTGTGGGCCTTTCTGAAATGTAAGATTTGGACTGAGGAAATGTAATAACCTTCTTAGAGCAGCACTTCTGCATCAGTGTCACTTTATTAACAGAAAATTAGGAACTGACAACTCTGTGGTTCATGGAAGTTATGGGGAAGATTGTTGTCTTTTACTTATTAAGTTTTGCACTCTAAATGTAAAGATGAACAAGAGATTTTGAAATCTTAGTCAAGTATTATCACTGTTTTTTTTGTTAGTTGCTTAATAATTCAGCACCTCAGCAGTTCTCTTATAATTGTGCACACCTTCCTGTTTTTTTATCTTATTTTTTCATGTTCATTGGCACAGTGTATTGACTGCACTTTTTTTGAAAAATAATCCATGTAAATGATCAATTTACCACATTATTGTGTAAAAACTGAAAATAAAGAAAACAAACTGGACAGAGTTCAAATACAGCAAATACAAATAGTTTCACTATAAACCAAATTTTAAAAAGTTGATATGCATAAAAGCATCATTCAATAATTTGTAGATATTAAAAATCCTAATTGTGTTCACATTAGAACCTAGAAAAATGTGAAATGCTGAAGGTGAGATATGTCACTGTTTAATGAAAACTACTAGCTCCCTCTGAACAACATGTCCCAACAAAGCTGGTACATTTGCAACAAAAAGCTATAAAGATAAGTGGTACTAAAAAGAAACACCTGGATGAACATCTTGCAAGTGATTAAGTTATATGGGAACTGGTAGTGAACCAGCTTGGTATTTTAAAAAAAAAAGTATCTTAAAGAGGCAGTGTCTGTGAAGTTTACCTCTCTACAAAAATGCAGCAACAAATTGGGAAACCATTTCAGAAAATTGGTCCTGATTGTAAAATTGTTACATACATTGTATTTCTCATCATCTACAGCACATAACACAACTAAAAGATTCTGAAAATCTGGAGAAATCTCTGTGTGCATGGGACAAGACCAAAAAGGTTATTGGATGCCTGTAATTTTTGCAGCACTGCATTAACACATGTATGGTTCAACAATTTAAATCTTAATGGAAATCTATTTATGGGTGCAGATTCAGAAATTATATTATATGTATGTACAGGTTTTAGAGCAACAAATGCTTCCATTTAGACAAGGTCTTTTTCATAGAAGGTCTTGCATCTTTCAGCGAGTCAATGTTAAACTGCACACTGCATCCATTACAAAAGCATGGTGTTGTGATAGAAGAGAGGGTGCTGAACTGACCTTCCTGAACTCCATGCGTTTTGCAAATTGAAAAAGCAAAAATATAACAAATAAAACCCATAGATATGACAAAGCTTAGATCCCATATCAAACAAGAGTGGGACAATATTCCTGCCCCAAATCTCCAGATAGTGGTCTGCTCAGCTCCTCAGATAACTACGGACTGGAGGGGATGCTCCTGAATTTAAAAGTAGTATTGTTCTCATAATACATTTCCTTATTTTTAAGATTTGATTTGTGTTCTATATTCTGGAGTAAATATGGGGTGAAGTAGTGATATCCTCGTCCAATCACGTAATCCGTCATTCAAGTCTGAAATCTGTGCCGATCATGTCATGTCAGACTGATTAAGATTGGGTAGAAATGATCGGATGTTTTTATCTTTATTTCACTAAATTACATCACTTATTCATTTGCTGCCTATCCTTAAGATTAACCGTTAACAATTATGACCATATCCAACTTCCTGTGACCACAGGCAATATTGCTTGTACACTGACTCCTGTCCAAACTAACAAATACTGTGGGATTCTTGAAAAACAACTTGTGTACATGAAATCTGTACACATTATGATATCTGTTTATTCCTTGATGAAAATTCTTGACAGCTCCTTGCTCATGCACCATCCACTTGAAATAATAGTTTGTATAAATGTATGTGTAAATGTAAGTAACAGGAAGCTCCCTGTTATTCCTGTAAGACTGTGATCCCAGAAGAATGTGGCGGCACTACAGGACTGTTTTGAGCTAACAGACTGAAACATGATCTGTGGAGCACAAAGAAAGGATAATGCAGCTGCATAACATGCACTTCTATGTGGAGTCTTCTATTCCACTAAACCATTTGCCATTTTCTTCACTTCATGTAAAATAAGGCAGGAAAATAAGGACAATTACACCCTTTGGTAAACAAAAAGAGGGCTTTCCGGTTTGAATATGAAGAAGTTAAGTTTGTTGAGAAGTAGAATTAAAGAAAACACATAAGAAGAACTGAAGATAAATTGCAACAAAACAGTGTGAAGGAGGTGCTGAGTGGGATGAGAAGGATTATGGGCTACAAGATTCTAAGCCAAGTGGGGGAACAGAACAAAAACAGTGAATGACTTAAGCTTGTTTTGGACCAGAATGGCTGTTGGGAGCAGGCCACCTGCACCCACTACTCCAGGTATCAGGCCGAAAATGATCTCTGTGACTGATTAGCCTACGCTTCCTGTTACACCAGGGTTCATCTCTAGAACAACGGTGTGCCTCACCTGCCAGCTCCTGCTTTCTCATGGCAACTTTTCTCACCAGCTTGGCACCTCTGAGCAATGGGTTTGTAAGTGGAGGTAAGAAGGACCAGATTATGTCCAGCTTCACTGAGTGGAGGGCGTTTAGAGGAGCTGTATGCATCGCTAATATTTGCATAGTGGGCAGTTTGAAAACATTTGGAAAACTAGAAATTTAGCAGAGCTATTATGAGGATGTGTTTGCACTCTGTGTTGGACTGGCACTGCAGAGTGAGCAGCAGTTTATGGTGGGATATGCACCACTACGAAATTAACAAAGGTGAACACTCTTGGCTTTGAATAGGTAGAAAGAAGTTCAGATCATGGATGGATGGATGAACCCTCTTGGTACGTCACATTACAGAAATCTCATTGCTAACCCAGTTAATGGCTATGGTGCAGAGACATTTCTTCAAAGTAATATGCCAACAAACACTGCTATTTACTTTTGCTACTCAACTTGAAGTCTGTGTCTACCCATGCAGTCTAAAAGCAAAGCAGAGAGTTGCTGGAATTAGGAATATGCTCACATGTTGGTGAAACATAAATATTCCATTCCTGATATTGTACAAATATCCTGCTGGGTCCTTATCAGTACTTCAAGCTCATCCATTTTATTTGCCAGCAATCTTCCATTCCCCACATAGGGAAGAAAGGATTCAAGCTTCCTCCACCTGCTCTACAACAACTCATTTGTGATTTGGGGTCTGAGTCTGACTTTGGAAATCGCAGTCAGTTGCCCCCAAAAGTAATCAACTCATTTGCATACTCACTCAGAAAAAAAGTTGTTAAAAAGTGCCAGAAGTACTAGAGAGAGTCCAAAGCTGCTCGAAAAAAATATCTAATTAGTGCCTCAAAAGAAATGACTTAGTATGAGTCTTAATACAAAGATTCATACAATATGTAGGAGCTTTCACAACAAGCTGCCATCAGCACTATTCATACCAGCAAACAAAACAACAAAGGACACAGATATAACTACTCAAATTTCACAAAGCATCATCAAAACCTGGAATTATAGTGGGGAACCATCATATTTGATGATAATATGTGGTTGGAGGAAAAACTTTGAATTTTTGTGACTGGAAATCACTAAAACATTTAAAATATAACCAAAGAATATCAACAAAATAACACAAGGTTATATTTAATTGAGAGAGCTTTGTAGTCTCAATAAAACCTCATCAGTGAGGCTAATTTAGAAGAAAGAAATAAATTTGATAATGAGCGTAGCAATTGGACACTGGAGCAATACTTTAAAAAAAAGTTAATTTGGTCTTATGAGTCTCAATTTAAGTTGTTTCAAAGTGATGGGTCAATCACCGGGAAAGGAAAAGACAGATGAAGTGATGCTCCCATCATGCCTAGTGTCTATCGTGCAAGCCTGTGGGGGCGGTGTTATGATCTGGGGTTGCTTCCGTTGCTTCCGTTGCTCAGTTCTAGGTCAAACAATGTTATACGCCCAGAAAATTAATTACGCTAATGACCTGAATGCCAAGCTTTTTCCCGCATTGCATTTTATTTTCTTCCCTGATAGCATGAACATATTTAAAAATGAAAATGCCAGATTTCATCAGGCTCAAACTGTGGATGGAGTCATCAGGTTCAAATTCAGGAAGCGTGGTTCAAGGAGACTAAATTTTCACACCAGTGAATCCCATCTGAAAAATTTGCTGGAGAAGACATTGCATCCCAGTTCCAGTCTCCTGATATCTATAAAACTATCCTGGCAAAATTAATAGAAATCTGGAAGGAGATGAATGCTGTGACATTATATGTGTTCATTTACAATTTATCAATGTATTTTTCCAGTTTAGAAATGCAATCTAATATCTACAAAAAACACTTATAAGTCAAAGGTCAGCATGCTAGATGATATTTCTCATTATTCAACATGTTGGTGAGTAAAAATGCTCAAATATTTAAACCTACAGCTGTTAAAAGCAAAGTGCTGCAGTAGGTCAGAGATTGATCAACCCTGACCCAAAAAGCAAATATTTAATTTAAACTCAACTTGTCATTAAGTTAAAAAAAGACACTGGGTGAATCCTGGCATGTGAGCTCAAGCTCTCCACACATAATTTACTGTATGGTACAGAAGTGACCTTCTTGTAAGTTAATCAAAGTAAGCCAGAAAATGGATGTTTAAAAATAAAATATTGTATTTTCAAAAGAATCAAATTACTTTCCAAAGGTGGTTAGCGCTGCTGAATCACAGAGGGTTGCTGGTTCAGCCAAGTTTGCAGCTTGTGATCTTCATTAGCTTTAGGACTGTGTATGGTTGCGAGGATCTGTGTTAGACAGGTGACCTTTCTAAGGTACAGCCTATTCCATCTTTTGCCCAAAGACAGCTGGAATAGGGTCAAGACTTACTTAGAGAGAAGCTGCATACATCCAAAGTCAGTGGTGGAGGTTGAAACACTGTTATCTTAACTGTAGTCGGCACCTTTGGCATAGCATATTTCTTCTATGTGTTAACTAAATCCACCCTGGCATAGTAGGGTGATGTTGGAATACGTTGTGTTTTACATGTACGACATTAGTCTAAAAGCAACTGATCAGGTTAAATGTTGGCCTAAATAAAACACAATGATATCACTGAAATGGTGAAGAATTGTTTGCTAAGTTGTTGAAAATTGATGATGTATAGGCTAATTTACTCATCTGGGATGGAATACTTTTCTGGTGATCTTCAAGTTCTGATCAGACTGATTAAGATGAACTGGATGTGTGATGTCACCCAGAGGTTTTATGAGTAGAGCTTTTGGACCCTGTTTCACCCTCATACTGTGCAACGTCAGTTTGCAAATGGACGGGACAAACAGGGCTGGAACCGCTTGGAACACGCCCACCTTATGTTAGTCAGGTAGCTATTTTAGCTTGGCTGCCTAAGTTCAGACAAACCTATGATGTTAATTAATATTACAATATATATTAGTTCTTATCAAATGTGTTCAAACATCCTCATCTCAAAGTTCATTCATTTTGTTCACTCATCCTTTATGCCTTCATTTCATCATGTCTTAATTACTGTACCTCTATTCTCACATGTTTAAGTAAAAGAAATCACTGGAATGTCATCAGGTTGTCAAGAACGCTGCTGCAAAGCTGCTAACAAAATCTTCCAAGTATTCACATGTCACCCCTCTACCAATCCAGATCCAATGGCTTCCCATTCACTACAGAGTGCATTTTAAAATGCTGGTTTTAACATACAGAGCTCTAAATGATCAGGCACCAGTTTATATCAGAGACTTTTGCAGCATTACGTCCCCAGCAGGTCCCTGAGATCATGTGCTCAGGGTCTGCTTGTTGTGAAACAAAGAAATTTCGACTGAAAACTAAAGGTAACAAAGCCAGCAGTGGCTCCCTCACACTGGAACTCCCGTCCTGTTGGGCTGAGCTCTGTTGACCTTGTGATCTCTTTTAAAAAGAAGCTGAAAAAGTATCTTTTTAAACTTGCTTTTGCTTAGCTTTATTTGTTTTTATATTTTATGTCTTGCCTTGTGTTTTATTGTGAAGCACTTTGTGATTTTTATATCAAAAGGTGCTCTATACATAAAAGTTCACTCACTTACATATTTATAATAAATTAAAAATGAGAACAAATGACAATAATAAAATAATAAAAAATGGAAATTAAGATCTATTTTTAATCAATGCATGGTGTAGTCCCAAGCCTAGTGTTTTAAGCAGATGAAGTAAACAAATATGCTGGTTTTTATTGGAAGATGTGCAGCATGTCAGTTTTAAATCTTCATTTTCCAGGATGGCCAGGGACAGGTTATTAATATTCAAGAGGAAAATGCTGCCTGATTGCCTGCTGAATTAGACATTAGAACCGAGATTGGTTGGGGTGAAGGTAAAGATGTCAAGGTAAGCCAGTCAGAGGAGGAGCTGCTTTTGCATGAATCTTGAGAAAAATAAAAAAGAATCAGTGGTCTGTGCACAGCTTTTTCTCATTAAAAGTCAGACACATCAGACACGGGAATGGACAAAGCTAATCCCTGTCTCAATAGAACCTTTAATGATTTTTGTACCTTTAATACACACTGCAACTCCTGCTCATTTAGTCGGTTAAGATAAATCAAGGATGCCACAAAATCCTAACCATTTTCCTGAAATGTATAATACAGAACTGGTATATTTGTCAGTTAATACAAAGCACTAATTTGCTTGGCAAAAAAAAAAAGCCTAATGTTATAAGATTAGTCAATACTGAATTTAAATTTACAACCCTTCAGATAAATATTAAAAACTGGCCATGCAAGAATAACATGAGGTCATTAGCAATCACACAAATTAAAAACCAGAGAAATCTTCTGTTATTATTTAAACTACTATATTTCCCCCCTGTTTTGTCCTTTTTTAACCAAATCCTAATGTCAAGCCATTAAGCTGGCAAGCTTTAAAATTGTATAAAACTGAATTTCAAAAAATCATAAGAGGAGCAGAACAGCCTCAAACTATGTTGCCCAAGAAATAAACTAACAGCTTTTATAATTATACAATTAGTAATAAAAAAATAAAACAGAGTATGATCGTCCATTCGTATTTGTTTCTATGTGATTTGACAATTTTTCTTTCTTTACAATTCAACATCCCAGTTTAATTTGAAGAGATGAATGGTGTTTTGACTTCTTCTGCCAGCTGTGACTGTTTGTATCTGTTTTCATGCTGTGGTGTTGGCCAGTCAGACTGTAGTGAAACACCTCCTGCACACTTTACCTCCAGGCCACAGACCAACCGTACCCTCCGTCAAGCACTCTACATGTTGCCACACTAATCCACTTTGCTCTCTTTTCCTCACCTGGTCATTCTTTCAGCCTTTTATCCTCCTCTGCCTTTCCAAACATTATTGGGGAGTAATGTTTAAACATTTCATTTTTTTTTGCCTTTTTCTCCAAGTCGCCCAGCTGTCTGCCACACTCCAGCAGCATGAATGTTCTGTAGGAATGAAAGTGAATGGCTGTTTGTCTGGACTGTCTTAAGATTGATGGATGGAGGGACAGATCTTAATTGTTATGGGAATGCACAAATTTGGTACAATGACACTATGCAACTTTTAAACATAGCTGTTTCAGGAATGCGAGTATTCAACTAAGTCTCAATGATTAATGATACACCAGTACAAAATGTATTTATTTATTGCAATCTGGAACTTTAGTTTGTCCATTTTGTGGGTGATAAATTTGGTGTTCAACTGGAAGATGCTGGGTAAGGGCAGTTTGTATAGCTACTTCTTTTCTTTATAAATACAGCATCACGGGATGACCAATGTATTTCTGCTCCTTGCCTATTCATCTGTTTTGCTGACAACAGTTCACAGACCTTGAGTTGTCCTAGCTATTTCCTTTGGCATGTTGTAAAGGTGGAGAAAATCCAATGGAATGGTCTGATTGCACTGAAATTAGCTGGTTCTATGTTATGCAGCTGGTGTCTAACTAAAGAGAAGAAGATACAACTAAACATAAAAGGGATGGTACTTGCATTTTTGTTTGGTTTTTTAACATGCACTGTGGTGGT
>JAOWBL010000004.1:3463551-3477983 GCA_028564865.1 Zenarchopterus dispar | reverse complement strand
AAGTCATGCATCATTACAGTGATCCATTACTAACAAACTGATATTGAAATAGTTGAATAATAAAAATATAAAAAAATAATAGACAGAAAAATAAAATTAAAGGTCTGAAATGGCTTCGTCATGGCCTTTTCAAACTCCTGACCTCAAAGCAATCCAAATGTCGTGGTGGCATCTTAAAGCTACTCCATGTACAAAAAACACTTCTGACCACACGGGGGCAGCAAATCACAAGAAACTTCATGTGTCAGCCCTCAACCCGATAAAGTGAATATGGCGTTGAAAAAGGTGATTTTATAAGGCAGACCAGATTGTCCCTACTCATTAGTACAATATCGCCAATGACTCTTCTATCAACAAAACAGCTCTTTATGCCCCTGTGTGTCCAGAACTTCTATTTCTACATAGAGTGGCTTTAAGAGAGTTGTGAATATGCAAATTTCCAAAAACATCAATGAACTGAAGCATTGTTGTAAAGGTGAAAAGGACCAAAAATTTATCCTCAACAATCTTTTAAATGATTTTCTATTATTTTACACAAACATGGATAAAATGAGGTAATATGAGCTTTTTCATAAGAGTTTGCTTTTCCTTACAAAGATAAAACTGACTGACTGTGACATATATGAGTACATTCAACAGCCTTTAGGCTACACAGCAGTAGCAATACAAGTTCTGCAAAAAGACAAAACAAAACAAAACAAAAAACCTCAAAAATCCATGTAAAGTGAATTAAAATGTAAATTTGAATACACGTTCAAACTTTAGTATCACAACACCCCTTCCACTGTAGAAATAAAGGGCGGCACTAATAATTATTTTTAATGAACTCCCTTCATTATTACATGATGAATGTGTTTAATGTTATACTGAGAGGACTTTAAAAAATAAAGTTATGGTTTTTTTTGTCTTTATAAGATATCTGAAATGCAGAAACTGCACACATGTACCATATGCCTCTTAAAAATACATATGAGACATCTTTATGTCAGTAAGCACAGCAGCACCTGCCATGACTCAGACATGGATGTGCAGATGTTTTTTTGTACAACAGAGGTCCAGTTTTCTCCACAATAACAACACACTGGTTTGATGCACTTTTGATAAAACAGCTATTATATTTTCTTTTTCTTTTTTTACTTGTATTCTGGTATCGTTGTGCAGTTTGACCTCATTTCGACTTCATGTTTTACATGTTCAACTTTGAAGGATGATGAAAAATATTTTAGATGCTCCAAAAGTACTCTGCTTTCATTTTGTAAACTATGAATTCAAGCAACCAGAAGAAAAAAGGAAACATCAGGCTCCCCCTCCCTTTCTGACATTGTAAAATTTCAATTTCACTCCAAAGCTTGTCTTCACTGAAGATGGAACTGAACTTTTTGCCGCTCCACATTGATTACAGATCCTGAATGAACCTTTTCTGTTTCTTTACCATCATTACAATCCCAAAACACAACTTTGCCAAAAAGGGGGAAAAAAAGTCTTTTAAAAACTAATTTAGGTAGCTTGTGAAGTTGTTATTAATCTACGAAAACAAGAATCCAGATTCTCTTGTGAATTAAAAAAACAAAAAAAACAAACTAATTTACAGAATAGGCCCATGACACCATAACACAAGGATCTTATTCAATTCACTTTTCAGTTGTATTAGTTAATCAATTAAAATTTTGACTCAGTTACTTTATAAATCTACAAAGGGATATATTTAAGTTGCTACAACATATTAGGTATGAATATTAAAGTTGATCTAGATTTCTATATAGTCATTATTGATGGTTTTAAAGCTGCGGGCAGGAAGGATCTCTTGTAGCGGCCGGTGTTGCAGCAGATTGAATTTCTGTCTTGTGAAGGAGATTATCAGTGTTGTTCATTATGTTTTTCAGTTTCTGAACCATCCTTTTTAGCATACCGAGTTGCACACAATCCCACAAACAGCTTCAAGGGGCTACATCTTGTCTTCTGGGTTTAATTCAACATTGAGGTAAGATTAATTGCAGTTTCTCAACTGATTAATTGGAACTGTCTATTAAGTTCTGAACACTGTTTTGACTTCTCCATGATGCCTCACATATGAAATAATACAAAAGAAAATTATACAATTTTTTTCATTTGAATTGTTTATTACATATTGAAATTAAAAACATTTATTTATTCTTTTGTTTCTAACAGTTTTCTAATTATTGATTTTTTTTGTATTTCTGTGAGTACCTTTGGTAATTTTATTCATTGAACCATTTTTAAAATAAATTTCTAATTGTTTAAAACTATTTTTTCTTTATTGTGTTGATAATGAAGGTGGTGCAGAGATCTCAAAGCTATGTATGAAATATGACACAGGCACTGATGGCTTAACTTTAAAGTTTTTTTTATCATGATCAACTCTATAAAATAAATGAAAATAAAAACATGTAATAATGCCTGTTTTTATGTGTTCATATATCCTAATTTTACATAGCTAATACCACAATCAACACTTATTTATGCATAAATTGGATTTTGTATAGTTTAGTGCAAATTAGTCTGTGAGTGTAATTTGATTTATAAACTAGAGCAGGCTGACTTCATACACAGAACTGTGTGGTTCCTCAACCTGAGATGAAAAAGAGTTGGAAAAGTTGAGAAAATCTGAGAATTACATCAGAACCAGATGAGATCTATTTTAAAACTTGGAAGAATAAAAAAGAGAAATTTTCCATGTCCCTTGACTCTGAAGAAAATAATAAGAAAGAGGAGAAATATGCCATAGTCTCAGCTTGGCATCCCTCTGATCTCGTTGTCTAGGAGAAATAAATAAAACATTTTTGAGATCTCTTTTCTAGCTTTTTATTCCTCGGTGTGATGTCACCATCAAAACATTAGAAATGGGATTTCCGCAAGGGGACCTCCACCTCCTACTCTGCAGCGCGACCCTTGACAAGCCGATGCAGGGGCCTTTTCTGATGTTTCCACCAAAACAACATTTGAAATGGAGCACCCCACTGCAGACCCCTGCTGGTAGCTCCACAGCTCCTCCACTGTGGCTTGGCTGAAGGATCCGGGTCACTGCTGTGACGAAGCCCTGGGGGACTGCGGGGCTGCTGTTGTTTAGCATCATCAAGATCCTGCTCCATCAGAGTTCTGCCCATCCTTGTTTTAACTCCGGGACTACTTTCAGATGTTGTTTTGGTGGTGACATCAGAAATGAAGATGGATTGATAGGTTTGATCAGAAGGAGAGTAAGGTAACGTTAGTTAGCGTCATGAGCTGGGTAATGTAAGGGGTTCGTCCACTTCTTCCTACACAGTCAATCATCTGCTTTCACATTGTGAGCAGTATTTCACTTCCTTATACACTGACATTACAAAAACAGTGACCTAATTTAAAGCCAGTTTTACAGCAAAGAAAAACATTAAATTGTAATGATATTTAAATGAAAGATTCCCAGATTTTGCACTGGAACAACCAACCTCTCAGTGCATTTAGGCTAGTGGTCAAGGCAACCCTGTGAAATTCAAACCAAACAGGATGGAGAAGAAAGGGTTAGAAAGCTGCTCGGGGTATTTCTTATAAACTTATAATCTTCTCTGATTTTCACCAACAACTTACAGAGAAAGGATCAAAAGAGAGGCTGTCAGACATCAGAGGAGAATGGCCAGACTGGTTCTGAATAACAGAATGACAAAAATAACTCAACCAATCACTTGGCACATCCAAGGAATACAGAGGACAACCTCTGAATACATAACTTGTTGAACCTTGATGGGGCACAGCAGGAGAACACCACACCTGGTCCACGTCACATCAGCTAGGAACTGGAAGCTGAGGCTAAAACTGGCCCAGGTGCACCAAAGTTGGACAATCGGGGATTTCAAAACCACAGCTAATCTGATGAGTCTTGAACATGCACACTGAGATTTTAAGGTAAAATTTGGCATGAACAACATGAAAGATTGAGTCCATCTTACCTTCTGCCAGCCTTCTGGACTGCTGGTGGTGTAATGGCGCGGAAGCTATTTTTTCACAGTTTTCACTCTGGCTGTGTCAGTTTTTTTTTTTAAATGAAGGAAAACTTGTTTTCTCTCTGCATGTGAAAACTCACAGACCTGCACTTTATCTGTTGGAAATTTCTAGATGGAAAGAACACCATCAAGTGAAGACTCCAATGCAACAGGGGACAGAATAAGTTGTTTTTAATTCTCTTTTTTTTTGTTTGTTTGCACCAGAGACACACATGTTTCAACAATGTGTGGAGGAAATGTTTTGAAAGTGTGAGTAAATCTTCAGTTTGAGAGAGAAAGAGTGTTAATTTTTACCTCACTAGCTGAGTTCAACTGGCAATCAAACTCTTCTAACAGACACTTCACACACCACTCTGTGACAAAAAACAATAAGGGTACTTGTTTGGTAGTTATCCGGTGTCAGTTTTGAATGGAAAGAACAATGTCTGAGCCATTAATCCAAATTATCTCCAGCTACTTATCAGATAACTCACTGGCATAATAACCTGGCCAATGATGTCAAGAAAGTCCCCTATAATACATAAGAGAGAATAAAATGGTGAAAATCCAGACTTAATAAAAGTCTGCAAAGGGGATCTTACAGCCACAATATGTAACAACACAATGTGTATCACTCTAGACCAAATGGAGGCTGCATATTTTTAATTTTAATTTAATTTAATTTATCTACCATCTATTACAAAATAAATGTTCTCTAGGTTCTTTTCAGAGACTCAAAGCATGGCCTCAGAGTAAATATTAAAAGAAACAATAAGAAGTAAAAATCTTCCCTAGCAGGAGAAAAAAACCTTAAGTCAAACAATGGGAAGAAAAAAGATCCCCCTTTAATAGCAAACAAGTCCTGAGCTCAAATGGGGGACAGTTCTGCCAAATGTCAGCTTGGTAAAGGTAGAAAAGACAAGATGACACGGGGACAAAATATATTAGTTGTAATCATCCGTTAGCTAGCGAACTAAGATTTCTATATACTTATATTATGACTATACATGGATAGTTGATGTACTATACAGACTACTATGTGGTATGATTATTTCAAACTGTAACAAGCCTGAATTTGTCTGCCATGGTTCCCACGGGAACTTTGGGCCAAGAACAGGACCTCTTGTTTCGAATATTGTTGGCATTTAGCCCATGTTAGCGAAAGCTGCCTACTGCTTAGCTGAGTTTTATCCTTAGATCTTTCCAGGCCAAACCACAGAGGTCTGTTCGCAAAAAAAACAGCACAAGGAAACATAGATTAGGAAAATTTTGAGCAAAGTAAGTGTCTGTCTCTGTAAATCATAACTCTTGATCATAACTGCGATCAATTTTTATGGAAACTGGCATAAAAATAATAGCTGCACCCTAATATTGTGGGTGGGGGCACGTCTATTAGAGCGGGAGCGTTAAATAGGAGAAATACGGTATTCCCTTCATCTGTATTACTTTGCTCTGTTAGGTCTTTATTCACAGCACAGAATTCAGTACTGTAGCAAAAGTGATGACAGTTAGCCTCTGGCTATGCAGGCTGCTAATCATTGCATATAAACTTGCTGTTTTATATAATCTTACCTGACAGGATACAACAATAATTCCTTATTCCATTGTCATGGATGTGAAATTTGGCTATGACGATCAAAACTGTTTTTTTTCAACAAGGGTGCAGATATGTTGATCTACTTTGAAAAGTTGGACTTTTTTACATGGGGGTCAATGGAAATGAACTTGCTTTTCAAGACAGCCCCTAGTGGCCAGTAGATAAACTGCATTTTCTCTTATTTTAAGTTCTGGTGAGAAAGATGTGTTTTGTTTTGTTATCCTGATGTTTAATACCTTAAAGTTAAAAGAAGGTTCACTAGGTCTTATTCAGAACCTTGGCTTTAGGAACTGAGGGACAAAACCATTAACAGAAAAATTGTACAGATCAACTGCCAATAATGGTTTCAGCCTTTTGGTCATTCCAAGTAAATGATCCATGTGTTTTGAAGGAACACGTTTCTGTAGGTGTTGCTTGATTTTCAGTTTGTGTCTATGAGTTTGTCAGAAGGATCTGAAGCTGACTGTTTTACTGCTGACAATCTGCCAGGAGCACATAAAGCCATCCTTGTAGCAAGTGATAGATGCCCGCGTAACTTTTGTAGAATTGGGAAGGAACTCACTATCAATCAGACTATTTTGACTTCTCTCCAACCAAATGAAATCAGGACTTTTTCTATTAAATCACTGCCACCTTGCACAAACACAAGTCCCAGTGAGGCTCAAACATTGACCACCACACAGAGTCTGAAAGACAAAAAAATTCCAACATTCTAAATTGTGCTGCCTTCATGTGCACTTTAATACACTGCATGCCCCCCCCCCCCAAAAGTCCCACCATAATATGGAGCACCTTTAGCTTTGATTATAGCATACATTCACTGTGTTATCATTCTGATAAGTTTCTGGAATATTACGATGATTTCCGAGTTGCATTAATTTTTTGACCAGATCTTGCATTGATGATGGGAGAGTCAGACCTCTGCGCAGTCTTCTCCAGCACCCCAAAGAATCTCAGTGGGGTTAAGGTTCGACATGTGTGAAAATTATGTCTCATGCTCCCTGAATCACTTATTCACAATCTGAGCCAGATGAATACTGGCATCATCATCCTGGAATATTACTGTACTATCTTGGAAGAAAAAAAATTAATTGATAGAATAACCTCGTCATTCAGTATTCAGGTAATCAGCTGACCTCTTTCTTTGGGCTCATGATGTTGCTGAATCTAGACCTGACCAAGTGCAGCAACCCCAGATGATAGCACCGCTCCCACAGGTTCGTAGAGTAGCTACTAGGCCTGATGGGTGCATCCCTTTATCCACTTCTCTTCTTACGATGATGCGTCCATCACTCTGGAACTCTGGGTAAATCTGGATTTATCAGACCACATGACCTTATGCTTTAATCTTTATCCAAACTGAAGGCTATTTTTCTGAATAACCTTAAATTTCTTAAGGTTACATAGCCGTTTAGTCACAATACCTCAAGTTCCTTTCGAAGTGTACATGTGGAAATAGTCTTACTTTCGCTTTTAAGCATATTTGTGAGTTCTACTGTTGTTTTTTTTATAATTTGATTTCACCAAATGTTTCAGTGATCACTGTTCATGGTCATTCAGGATTCTTTTCGGATCACATTCCTTCCGCCAAGATAACGATTCCCCACTAGTCTTCCAGTTTTTAATAATCTGTTGGACAGTTCTTAACCTAATTTTAGTAGTTTCAGCAGTCCCCTTAGATGTTTTCCTTGCTTGATGTATCCCAATTATTGGACCCTTCTGAATCAGCTTATAATCTTTTCCATGACCACAGGATGTGTATTCCAACATGGATGTTGACGATACGAGAAACTACTGACTACATTAGTTTGGTTTAAATAGCTGAAACATAATCATCCATGCAGTAATTACCCAATAAGAGGCTCTTACGCATTTGCTCTGTTAAATCCAGGTGGTGATTTATTTCTTTATTTATTTGGACAGGCTGTGTATAATGTGACACACAACCCGACAACATAAAACCAAGGAAATTTTCATTCATGTTCGGTGGGATTACTCAAGCCAAATACATTGCACAATATATCAAATATGCAAATGAGTGAACTGCAATAAATTGAAAAAAATTAAACGCATCCATTCACCTAATAGTATAGAGGTGCAGAAGGGTTTTGTCTGCGGGGGGTGGGGAGAGGGGGGGGGGGCATGCTGATATTTTTACAGCATACCAAAATTGCAGTAAAATGTAATTAGCTTTTCGCATGTGGGCGAGTTATGAGTTATTACAGGTATATCATGTGAAAGGATTGAGGTAGAGTGCTGTGAATGATACATATGGTTTATAGACATGGATAGATTAGAGAAAAAATTGCTCAAGCTACTGCCAATGACCAAAGAAGGCAGAGTGGAAGACACATTTCAGCTACAAACCATGCTTACTCTGGGTTTACAGGAGGTTTTACCAAATCAAGAAGCAAGAAAAGATAGTCCAGCTTCCTTGATTCAAGTGTCTGAAGATTACCATTATGTGGATGGCTAAAAATGGAGACCTAACTGAATCACTTTGTGTTACTTTTACATACATTTAAAAATTGCTTTTCATAGCATGATTGTGATTTTGGGCCTCATTGATGTAATTATGCATTTCTATATAGTCATTCTTTGGAAGCACACCAAATATCATGAAATTCTCTCCATACAGGGAAGTGCAATTCACATGTATCAATATCTCATCAACAGACTGATAGTCTTAGAGACAACTTCAGTTGCAGGAGGCAGATTTTTTAAAACACCAGCTTAACTGTTAGTCAGCGTTCAGAGGGCAATGTTTACAAATATGTATAACTAAAGTTCTTGAAACCCTATCAGCTCATAGCAAATGGCCAGTAGTGCTGTAGTAATAAGTGGTAGGTTTTTTTTTCATTTAATTTTATTTATTTATTCAGTTTTTTTTTGTATCAACAAAGTTAGTTTTTGGCTTGCATCTTGTGACAAATGATCCAAATTCTACTAAACTTATGGCAGACATTCGTTACATAATTCT
The DNA here is from genome assembly GCA_028564865.1 of Zenarchopterus dispar. NCBI lineage: Eukaryota > Metazoa > Chordata > Actinopteri > Beloniformes > Zenarchopteridae > Zenarchopterus > Zenarchopterus dispar. Next base: position 3,469,429 of record JAOWBL010000004.1, on the reverse strand, counting down.
TTTGAAATTTTCAAACATTAATGAAATTTTATCTAAATTTTCTCTTGCTTAAGTTGTGCACAGTACTTGAAGAGCCCACTCACTGAGGCCATTCGACTTTGCATTGCTATCGCTGTGAATCTGATTTCCCCTCAATGATCAGCAGTTGTGGAAAAAAAAGAAGGACATCTTTTTCATGTTTTCTGCATTATCTGTGTAATTTCAGTTGTTTATTCTGTCTTTCTGGATAATGTATTACATTTCGGGGGTAAAATCATGACTCCCTTGACTGTTTGGATCCCTGAGACAAGGTCTGGTAAAACAAATAAATAATCTGTGGATTATTTATAAGGACAGACTTCACTGTCACAGCGATCTCTTTTGAAAGCTATCAATAGTGTAAAAACATATTGAATTTTCTGTTTCATTTCAAGCACACTGAACCCTCTTGTCCAATACTTGTGTCTCACTCAACCTTCTAAATTTAGCTGACTTTTTGTCTACCCTTTTCTCTCTCTCTTTATGCCATTTTTCTCCACTCAGTTTTCTCATTTCCTCCTGTTACAGCCTTTCACTGTTTTGCATATTTCTAGATGGCACCAGACACTTCCACACAATTTTGGTACCTCACACATTCAGGTTGTGTGAGGCACTTAAATCCATCAGCAGTTTGAGTATAAATGACATGTAGCCTTAGGCTTCTCTCAAGGTTTTTTATTTTATTTCCTCCTTTCATTCCTGAGCTGAACACAAGGGCAACCATATGCTGCTCTCTTTGCTTCGACTAGAGGCATATTTCATTAAAATTCAGTCCTCTTTTGCCTTCTCTTTCCATTCGTTTCTGTTTTCTTTTGGTGTCCCTGATGCTTCAGGCCTAGCAGGCCTGTACGACAGATATGAAAAAGATCAACATTGCTGGCTTTTCAGCAGATTGGTGTAAGGACTTAAATTAGATGATGTCCCCTTCAGCACGAAACGCTGCCCGGCCAAGAGAGCTGCAGTTGCTGTCCAGCAGATTCAAGTGGTGACCAGAGTTTTTGGAAGCGGGTCAAAGCAACTGTTTTGGGAGGTACTTCATGTTTGCTTGTGACATTTCCTGGCAGCTGTGCTGAAATTTCAAGTCGCCACAGGAACTTGACCTCCATCTGTGTCAACTGTCAAACGTGTCCAGGACAAGGCTGAGGAAAAGTGGCAATACGTCAGAGGAAGAAATTTTTTTTGTGGAAGTACCGACACACATAAACAATCACAAAATCCTTCCTGCATTCATTTATTTTGGCAGATTTAAACTGAAAAGAAAATAGAGGGGAAATGCAATTCAAGATATTTACAAAGATGAACAATCTTCATGCAGTGGAAAATAAGGAGCAATTTTGACATCACAGCCATTGTAAGTGCTATGTTGGCCCGACAGTCATGGGGAATTTAAAAAACTTGAGTGCAATTCTGTCTTCCAATTTCTTTAATACAATCTGAAATGCTCCCTCCATGGCCAACACCATCTTGACAAGAAGTGTTGAGAAAATATTACCCGTTGTCTTGCAGTGGGTGATATTTCCGGAGCTGGGTGAGTGATACATGCCCCTAAACCCTCCTCACTAATGCTAGCAATTCAATAAAATTACAGATGATTGAATTCCTTCCCTTACGTGACAGCTCAAGCTCAAGGCAAACTCGAGTGACAAAAACACGTGTGGCAATCGCAGAAACAGCACTTTGTATGACGCTCAACAAAGTGTTGTCACTCAGAATTACCTCTCGCTTCAGTGGCGAACACAGTGCGAGGGATTATGTCACAAAATACAAATTAAAAAGTTAAAAACGCAGGGGCAGTGGCGAGGCGAGGGAACGGCTTCGAAAGCTGCCGCTCAGGTTTAAGCCTAAAAGTAACTCTGTACATCCACGGCGACGAGAAAGTAGAGAGAAAATTAGATCATTAATAGGGGTGGCAGCGAAATAGATGTGTGTACTTATTATGTGGAGAAACAACATAAACAACCACTGCACAAAGAAGATAAGCAGACTGTCACAAAGCTGTTCTCAGCCAGCTGGGCCCCTAATCTGTGTGCTGTGGTGGCCCACAGAGAAACCACTGTGGAATATGTGAACAGTTTCCATCCATCCATTAGCTATACCCACTTATTCCATTTCGGGGTCATGGGGATCTGCTGGAGCCCATCCCTGCTCGCTTTGGGCAAAAGGCAGGGGTCCTAAGAGCAATTTTAAATTACCAATTAACCTGGCACGCATGTTCTTGGACTGTGAGGAAGCTGGAGTGCCTGGAGAAACCCTCGCAAGCATGGGGAGAACATGCAATCTCCACACAGAGGGACCCCTGCCAAGAGTCAAACCAGGAACTTTCTTGCTGTAGGTCAGTTTCAGTAAAAAAAAAAAAAAAAAAAAAAAAAAAAAGAGACAGAGCAGCTGCCTTAGTAAAAACTCACTTTTAAAGGTTGTCACAGTATTACTTTCAACAAGAAATCTGCTAACATTGTGTCATTCTAAATGATACATTGTCTCTATAAATAATGGCTTCTTATTCCTGAGTTGCACGGGACTAATATTACCTGGAGACTTACGGTAACTGTAATGATAGAGACAAAAGAATTCTGTGATATTAGTCCAGAACAAGTAAAAATTCTAGCAAAATTCCTATACTTTGAACAGAGGTCATGAGATCATTTTGATCACGTAAAAAACGATTATGTAAATGCACTTCTCAGTAATTTCTGGGCTGGAGATTTTGTTTTTAATTTTCTTTAGACACTTTTCCTGCCTGTCAGCATGAGGTTTCACACAGATGCTCATAAAAAGCAAAACGTCTAAGTCAGCAGAAAAGCAAGGATGAGATTGATGCCATGTACGTGATGAAAATGTCCTGAGGTGCTCTGTTCATTCACATTTATGCTTCCATCAAAAGTTGGGGAATTTTCAACTTTGATCAACCAATCAAAGCTAGCGCCAGCCACTTAAAGCAGACCTACGGGCTGGGCAGTTTCAAAGTAACCAGCTTTTTTGGCATGAATAAATGTGATTGGGTGTGTCAGAAGCACCACCTATTGAGTATTAAAGTGATGCTACTATATGAGCATACAGTGTGAAAATTCCTCTTTCATGAAGCTCAAATGCAAGTTTGATAGTCTGTTAGCTACTACAAAAAAGCTCCTGTTATAGTTACTGTTACCATGGCAACTTAAGCACACATCATCTTCAGATTTGTATGTCACTCAAGTCCTGCCACAGAATTTGTGATCAGCTGCTTCTAATTCAAAATTTCTCCAGAATTTTGCAGAACCAAGCCATGGATTCATCAAATAGTTCAAATTTTCTGTTAAAGAAATTTTAATTGCTAAATAAAAGGTGGTAAAGAGACATCCGGGAATTAATGTCTGTAAATGATGGAGTTCACTAATCACATGTGAATACAATTGATCTGACCTTTTCCAAGTTCTGTGGGTCTGTGGCGTGGAGATGCTTTTTAAAACATCTCAGTATGTCATTTTTTTATACACTGCAAAATTCTTCGGTTTAAATAGAAATCATTTTACTCCCACAGACAACATGATTAGTCATACATTTACTTTTTCGAATCTGCATGACGGTATTATGGAACAGGATTGAAGACAGCTCAGTGAGCAGGATCTCTAGCCATATTGATCCACATGGATCATTGTAGGATGGAATTAGTTCTGATTCATGTAAGACAGAGCACACAGTGTTAATCAATTGATTTGAGAAAAAGAGACGATAAGTGAAAGGAAAAGAAAATGCTCCACATTATGAAGGAACTACGTGTTTTTGAAACAAGCTCCAAAAAAATTTTTGTTGTATTATATTATATAAGGCCAATTGATTTGATCTAAATTATAATTAGTAAATATTTCCAGCAACAAGTATTACAAATATTTCCAGCAGAAAAAAAAAAAAAGCCTGAAGTTAGCTATTATAGACAATGTGTCTCCTAGATAGTTTACTAAATGTACTTGTACTTTCAGCCATGGTACGATACAAACTTCACACTGACCTAAACTGTTTCCTGTCATTACCTAGCTGCAGCCTATCTACTCTCATTGATGTTGTTATTACTGAATGAACCCTCTCCTCCTTTAGCCTTTACTCCTCTAGCCAGAATACCATTTTATGGACTTTTTTCCCAGAAGATTACAACAAATATCTGAAGCTTTCTTTTTCTTGGGAAGGGGAGGTGCTCTCTCCCACAGAGCTGCATGGTACGATATGATGATTGAGTGTGTGAGGCTGACCAAGTGTGGCTCACATGTGCAATCAGTTACACACATCTAAGCTGCACTTGAGAGCAAAACAAGACAGGTAGGTGAGCACAAATTGACCAAAGCAAATGCAAAATATTTCTAGATGAAAGTAACTTGTACACCAGTGAAAAAGAACATAACATCTTTTTTTGCAGGAATTAATGTGATACAAAGTGAGTTCAGAATTTGCAAATTTGTCACTCAACTCAGGATATCCTGAATCCTCAATTGGATCCTGGGTTTCCTGACTCAGGACAGGTTTCCATGATCATTGTGCCTGTTTCCAACATGGTGCCACTTATGGGCCTGAAGATCTGGGGGCATCCAACATTCATTTTTGGCCTTGTGCCTAGCATACAGAGATTTCTCCAGGTTCTTGGAATCTCTGGATGATATATAATATATTACAATTCTTAATTTCACACTGAGCAACATCATTCTGTTTTTTTTTGTTTTTTTTTTTGTCACTGACTTGTTATGCATGAACCAAATTAAGTGTTAGATGACATTTGGAGTGCTGATATTGTCACACGAACACACAAGGGCATATAAATGCTTTACTAATGCAGTTACAAACAGTTATTTATTGCAAACAAATTCTGCCTGACCACCATGCTTTGTTGCATTGTTGTAAAACTGTGCACTTTTCATCTTTGTAAGAAAAGAGACCCCCAGATGGAATTGTTGTCTGTGATTGCATGTTCTCACCATTAAAGTTCTGGAATACAGACTTAATGGGATTGCTCCTGTTTTGCTTCTGGCTGTGGCCTGCACCATGGCTGGAGGGGCTGCGAATGGATGCTTTGAACAGACTTAGTGGAGACAAGAAGAAGCAAAGCCAATTTTCGTTTGTTGCCTCTCCAGCACTGCCAAAACATCCAATTCCGTCAGGCATTTGCTGCTAGGGCACCTGATAGAAATGGAGTCTAAGTCCTGTAGCAGGACCAGATTATTCCCTTATCTTCTAATGGTTTTGATAAGGGATTTGAAGAAATAGTATCAGAATAACCATCACATGACCCGCTGCGAAAATACCTTAATGTAGTTTATAGTTGTGATTTCTTTCATAAATGGGAATAAGTTATAGATGTTATGGAGGCCCTGACTTGAAAATAGGTTATATTTTACCTGCTGGAGGGTTTATTAGCTACTAATATAGAGAAATTGTCATCAGAACCAGTTTCATCTATTTTTTAAACCATAGTTTTGCAATGCACTATTTCCATAGCACAAAAAGAAGTTAATGGCTTGTAAAAGTTGCAACATTTCCAAGAAAGGATTGTTCAAAAAAGTCACATTCAGGCCATTTAACCAGCTTGACTCTTGGTCCTAAAAATGGGTAAAATATCAGGCCTGTAGTCGCAAATGTCAGTTTTATAACGCCTAATTTATACAGTCACAACAACTGAGCAACCCTAAGACTATTTCAGCTTGGTTTTGTCAGTGAAAGGGACACTCTGCTGTCTGACCAAACAACATCACTGATAAATTACTAGAGAGTGTCTGGCACTCGAATCCAATCTAGCACTGGTCAGTGCCCATCACAACACTGTGTGTGGTGGTGGCTGCCTGACAAATGCATTTCATGGGCATGCCTTGATTCACAGCAGTCAGGAGGAAAGTAAAAA
>JAOWBL010000004.1:3442766-3457827 GCA_028564865.1 Zenarchopterus dispar | reverse complement strand
ACATAGTCTGATGTCGTGGGTGGCTAGCAGATGAACATAGTAGTGTTACATTATTAATATGTTAGCTTATTTATATGCTATCTGTTAATCTTCTTGTAGCTTTTATGATCACCAGCATGACTTCCATATAAGGAGTTCTTCCATATAAGGAGTTCTTCCATATAAGGAGTTCTTCCATATAAGGAGCTATTCCATATAAAGATTTGTGTCACTCTCTGCTACAGCTTGCACACTAGATAGAATGCACCACACTCAATAAATCATATGCCTATAACAGATAGAGTCTTTAAGGCTACAAATATGGAAAAGTACTGATATGTGTGAGGAAATGTCCACCTTCTGTGAAGGTGGGACCAAGAATAGTTAAATGACTGTTTTTACTGTAGATCTGAGTTTCTTTGTTTCTGTTCCTTGCATGGTTTAGAGAGACTGAAGCCCCAGTGCTGGTTTGTAAATATTCTCTGTGCATGCATAGAAATAAACACAAAGATTGACACAAAAGTATATTAGTCTATCATTTTTCCATTAAGGTGCAAACGATCCCGGGAAGAAGGAGAAGGAAGAAAGTGTATCCTTAGCAAATAATTGTTGATGACCACCGCAGCACCGCAGCAAAATGACCACTGTCATTTTCCAGATTAGATCTGGGTTCCAAACCATATGACTCTGTGCACTGGTACAGCCATTTCTTAAATTATGTACTTCGATACTGATTTTTGTACATGGGAAAAAACCTTCAGTCCTCCTCAACCACTCATGATCTAATATTTGGTTTTGGCTCAAACAGAAAGTAACAAAAATTGTGGTTTCTCAACCGACCACTCGAAGCTGGCTCAAAAATTGACTAAGTCTCCAGTGACTCCCATATTAAAATGTCCTACTTGCAGCAAGAGTAAACTTATTTAAAGCCTGATTGAAAAACTGCTTTTGTCTCAGTGGTTAGATTTTAAATCCATGACAGCTGTGGAGGAAGTGAATCTTTTTGGACCATGTTAGGTGAATTTATAAAAATCAATACATTTATGTACAATATGGGGCATAAACTTTTGAATGCCTTGGCCAATGGCTAGTCATTGCCACTTCATTGTCAATCATTTCTATGCTTGAAAGTTTAGTAAAGGAATCAGCAGTTGCACTAATCCAGTGTTGGTTTAATGTGCCATCCATTTGTGATCATTTCTACGAAATCAACATCTGAAATCAAATATTTTGCATCAAACATTCTCTGGAATTTCCACAGCTCCTCCACCTTGTATCCACTGAAGGAGCTGGTAGCACTGATTGATATTAGGTGGGCATGTTCCATTTATATCATGCAGTACTATGATACTAGGAAAAAGAGGCTTCAATCATTCTGAGCAGGATAATCAAATGAAGCTGTTGTAGCATAAAAGGCTTAAATTTGATGTCAATATTTTTGATCTATGCTGTCATTTCGATACTAGATCTGATCTGCTCCATCTCTATTTTTGAGATCCCAACACAAATGGTGCATGTCTTTGGCATAATTTAAGTGTTTCACAGTTATTTAGGGTGCTACAGATGAAGAAAGTTTTTTTTCTTCTCCCACAAATATTGAGGCTGATACTTGATACTGTAGCTTTGGGTCCCTTGTGGCTACAGCAGGCCAGATCTGTATGCATTTGTAAAGTCCACATGCAGCCAGGAATGACTCTGAATGTTTTTTTGTATTTGTCTATTTTTGGCAATTTGTTTATCTTGTATTGATGTTTACAGCTCTGCTACAGCTGGACTATAATTTTTCAAACCACATGACCAACCTGTACAGCCTGATGAAGTAATGTATCATTGTATTTGAAAAAAAAACACCAGAATTTAAATTTAATAGCACTGTTATAATGTAAAATGGGTAGTGCAGGCTGGTTACATCCCCATCACTGTCAAAGGCAAACGTATTCCCTTGCTATGCACACTTCATGTGTTTTCCAAATGCAAATAAGAGGTATTTCCTTGCCAAAGGACACAAATAGAAAGGACCCATTCTACTTAGGGAATCATTTTTGACTTTGAGATGCACCTTGTGACTGTTTGTTGCTCACCTGCAGCCATCAGGGCCGAGCGAATGGAAGCCAGCCTGACACATGTCACATTTCTGCCCCTGTACACCAGACCGACACACACACCTTCCTTCCACATCACACTGTAGACTCAGTGAGCCTGGGAGGGACATTGGATGGATGGATGGATCATGCATGAACAAAAAGGAGAGGAGATAGTGAAAGAGAGAAAGAAGGACTACAAGAAAAAGTTGTGAATATTTGCAGAAAATACAATAATAATAAAAGAAATATCCACAGAGGTTCTTGGTGATTACGTGAGATGAATCAATACATCATTAATAATTTCTCACATTGGGGAACTAGGTAACTTGCTGTTGAAATCTTGTTCACAAATCCCAAAGATAAGCTTGTAGGGGCAGGATATAATCTTGCAGTGACACTGTAGTTGATATATTGCAACTTTAGCTTAAAAAAAAAAAAAAAAGATCTGGTGGGCAAGCCAGAGTAAAGAAATGGACGCCTGATGGAGCCTGATATGACCTTTGATCATTATAATGGACTCCAGCATCTCTTATTTATATGCAGATGACAAGACCATGGATGTTTTTGTTCATTCCTTGGCTTGTCCCTCGTTATCCTGACAATAGGGATTCTACATTTAAAATCCGTCCACCTTAATTTACACATTGCTGAATGAATTATGAGTCTTTTCATTGATAATGTTCAGGTGGTCAACTGTAACAACTGACAAAAGCATGACTGAGTGAAGTAACAGATTAATGGTGAGGTGATCATGCATGAGTGAAGTGATTATACATCGGTGAGATGTTCAAGGAGAAGCTAAAAGACTGTGGATTAAAAAAAAAGAACACTCTGAGGGCAAGTTCAGTGGCCAAGAAGTCACTATTCATGACATTTGTAAAATATAACAATTTGCAGCACAATATGAATCCTGTATATGCTCCACTCTTGTGCCTTGACAGTATTTCAATTTAATCTTTATTAAATTCAGTCATCATGAAGTATAATTGTCATTTTAATCATTAACAAACAATGAAATGCTTTAAATTTAATTCTCACCATTGATATTGCAGTTGCAGGGCAAGCAAGGCTCTTCTGGGGCTCTCCTGTAGTGGTTATCTCTGCAGCGCTCACAATGGGGCCCGTCGCTGTTGTCTCTGCAGCTCAAACAGCGGCCCCCACTGCCAGTGCTTCTGTACTGCTCCATGTCAAACACACACTCGTCCGATCTCCCACTGCAGTTACACTCTGAAAGGGTGGAAGACGGGCAATAAAAAGGACAAAGCAAGAGGTCAGGAGGGATGTGAGGACCCAGGAAGAAGACAACAGAAAAGCATTTGAGGTAAACGGAGACAGAAATAGATGGAGGACACACACACACACACACACACACACAGACACGGTTTATGTGTGAGAGATTATGTGTTCTGGGATTGGATCATAATTTAGAGGCTCGTTGCTAATCTCATTTCACACATGCATAATGAGGAGCCAATCGGCTGTCAGGGGGCACTTAGATAACAGTAATTCATGTTTATACAAGAGCAAATTACTCAGCTGATAACGCACCATCACAGGCCTCATACCCCTCTATCAAATCCCTCCTTAGTTCAACATTTACCCTGAGGGGGAACTTTGGTGAAATTGCCCATTTTATTATAAATAAAGCACTCTGTTGTGATGAAAATAACCATATGATTACTCTTTCCTTTTAATAAGAACTCTCACCAGCACTCAGCTTAATCAGTTGTTTCAAAACCTAATGTGATATCACTGGCACAGAACTTTCATAAAGAGTCAACATTTCAGATGGTGTAAATTGCGCTCCATAAATGAACTAATGAGAATAAATAAAAGCTCACACTGATGCAGAAACCAGCATCTTTTGTATCTTCCATATTCTACCTTAATAATGATGAAAAAAGGTTACCATTTTTACTAAACAGACAAGTAGTGCTGGTATAAATAAGAGCTTTTTATCATCTTATTTTGCTCACCGTTCCATTAAAAGTATGACACTTGTTTAGTTTTCCCTCCATGCCGTTTCTACAGTTTTTGGCCATTCATACAGATGAAACAGAGGAGGCTAAGTGCCACATTACAGACTCATCTGAATGGCATCACCACCACTTAAAACAATATGTTCCGGTGTGTTAGCTGTTTCTCACACACAGATACCAATTTGGCACAGTGACTACCTCTGCGGATGACTCAGAGGCACATCAGTGAAACTCACTCAGAACTTTGAAAGTAGAAGCCACTGAACAAGAAAGGCGCATCACTTACCTTGACAGGCAGTGTCAAATTCGTTATACTGTATCATGAGAGTTGCAGATGTATACATAACTCATTATAGTGTCAGCCTGTGCCCCAGTGAAATGAAGTCATGCGGTTATCATATTTGTGTAATGTCTGCAGTTCATGGTGCACGTACCAGTCAAGGATAGGATCATTAGGTAGAACCATTAGGATCATTCTAGAGCAAAGCTGTTTGCAAATTGGACCTCAGGCCACCCTTTATGTTCAATGCCACGCAATCATCTGAATACAGTTTAGGTTTCTAATGTCTGATGATTCATCCCAGTTGCTTCTGAACCCAGAGACATTTACACCACCTCCAGAGACAGTGCACGAGACATTGATTTTAAAGTAACGTTTTAAGGGTAGGCTGACCAAATCTACACGATATCTCCTTACCATCAGTGAGCTTCCCATTTCATGAATACACTGCAAAAATCTTTGCACACAGCCATGCCTTAGTAAAAAAAAGGAAAACACCCATATTTAGGATTCACACTGCCCCCACATCCCACAGAAAGAAATATGCAAATGCACTGCATGCTTTCTTTGAGGAACCTTGTTTTTCAATGATTCAGTACTTTTTCTGATGCATTTGTTGAAGAAGTGAAGTCCATCTTTGCCCTTTAAAGACTCAACCTTTCATGAAGACCTTTGTTTTTTCAAATCATGATTTCAGTCATCTGCTGACTGATGATTTGACAAGACTTTTCAGAGGATAAAAATATAAAAAATATTCAAAGTTTCAATTGAAATGCAGGCCACTCTCTGAGCACAACCTGGTCTTTCCTGCACATTGGAGGAACGAGGCTATTAAATGTTTCTTTGTTTCTACAGTTATTAACAATTTCTGTCTGGTGTTCGGGCAATTGTCTGTCCTTCTCATTATGTTGCTAAGAAGCCTGATTTTATTTCATTTTTACTGCTGGCTTGTTTACTGTCAAAGGAACTTATATTAATTTGATGTCTGTGAGTTCTGTGGATAAACTGATCTGGGATTTATTAGCTTGGCTCATGGGCTGACGGTGAGAAAGTTTGCCTCTGGCAAAAGAGAACTAACATCTATCAGAAACAAGAACTAATGTGAACTACAAAGTTGTCCCTATGACTGTGATCTTCTCTCAGCTAGATGCCAGCTTGACTGATGCTGCTCACTGGAGCAACACATTGATATTGGGCAGGGGGAAGAGCCCCATCCCATGATGCATGAATATTTATGAATACAAATCTAAACTACAATTAAAAAATAACCCAATTCTTTGACTAGTGATTGATCTAGGGTTAACTTCTGCCTTTCGTTTGAAGACAGGAGGGATAGGCCCCATTAGACCACCATGATCATAAAAAGAAAAATCAAGTATGGATAATTGATAAATGGTGTGTAAACTTGAGTTATAAAAGTTAGGATGGGATGTAATAATTTCTGTAACCAACAGCTGGGGTGGAGGTGTTAGTTATTAGTAAAAATTAAACTAATAATAATTATAAGTCACTGATGAAAGCTACTTGCTGTGTCTAAGAAAGATTTTCATAAGAATGGTGGGAGAGAACTGCAGCTAAGTTGAATAAATGATGGGTAGTTGTAATTTTTTTCTTTTTTTGGGTAATAATTATCTGAATTTATTATAAAAGCTACATCTTCACTTTACACAAGGTACACACCTTTAAACTAAAAACATTACCAGTTTTAATCATCCATTTTGAAAATGTAGTAATAACAGATGGAATCAAGAGTCACCAGCAGCATTTGAGCTGAAAGTAGATTTTTCCCACAACAACATGCTGATAAAGGCAAAAGCTGAGGCCCTTTCTATTACCTCTACGATCCCACTGGTCATACTGCAACAGAATCTGACAAAACTGTCCTCCTCCAGCACAGAACGTTGCTGCATGATTCATGTCTGATTGGCACTGGTGGGCAGCGAGAGCACAAATTCCACCAGCCAGCTTTAGTTGTCACCTCCCATCCACTCTTTATCATTGCCAGCTAGTGGTTCTGCTGCCGGTGCCGGTCAGGAAAACTGACAGCAAGGCGGCAGCAATGTCAACAGCAGTCCAAGCCTCTGGCGTATTTTTTCAAGTGGATCAGATCAATGTAGACTCTGGTGTTTCATAAAATGTGCAGTAATTTAAGTTGTCTCATGTTATACTGGGGAAAACTTATCATAGTCAGAGCCAATTACTCATACATTAGAGAAACCTATGTTTTTCTTGCCTTTACATAAGTAATGGCAAAAACTACTTCATGTGTGAAATTAGTTTATCTAAATATGATTCTAATCCAAAAACAAGGTTCAAGGCAATCTTCACCCTTTTTTGCATCTCTAAGAGAGTTCAAAATTGATCCATCCATCCAATCTATTTTCTGTACAGACTTCAATCCTATTGAGGACCACAGGGGCTTGCTGGAGCCTGTTCAGTTTGTTAGTTATTTGTTAGACCTCGGAGTCTAAACCGAGCAGTTTAAACAGACAATTTAAAAGAATATTTAAAAAACAATGATCTTCCATAATAGTGTTGTTCATGGTATAATAATGATTTGTACAGAGATATGGAGAAGATCTATTTGATTCTTATTTTGGACCACGGTGACAAGCCTAAAACATCAAGGAGACTTTGAGAAACCGTTCACTGTAATTTTGTAAAACTACCATGCTAAATAAAATTTAGTAATGATTCTCAAAATAAAGATGCAATTAATGTAATTATTGATTCCCCTTCAAAGCATGTCTCACTACTTGTATCTATAAATCCCATTTAAAAAAAAAAAAAAAAAAAAAAAGCTGGCTGGTGAGGCACCGAGCAACACAAGAACAAGTCCTGCAAGAGCAATAGAGGCAGGGGTCCACATTACCAGTTAAGACCCTAGTTATATGTTGTGCAGATTTATCCCTGAAACAATCTACGAATAAAAGCAAAGTGTAAGATGCAAGCAAGTACAGAGTATTTGGAATGCCATAAACACTCAGTTTGAACTGTGCAGGAATATGGCTGCCAGGTTCGAGTTGGAAGTCCCAAAGTCAAAATGGGAAGTACCTCCAAGAATGGGAGAGAATGAGAGAGTAAAACTTCTGATCCAAAGTGATCCCGAGTGCTCCATTGACAACTGACGTCTACTTTTTTGGTCTTTGGTATTTTACAAACTTCTTTTTGCATCCCTTCTTCCTTATGATGTAGTTCCTTGGAATTGCTACATTAAGAATGACTGATTTCTTCTGGAGTTTGTAGAACACCATAGTGTTAAGTTAGAACATCACCAGGTTATCAGTAACCTGGACTGGACTGGATTTACAAATGCTCCAGTTTTTTTGATCATTTGTTCTCCAGCACCCTTGGCTACATGGATGAGCTCCATGCCTTATCAGTCCACACTAGCTCCACTCGGTTTCTGCTGGGTGGTTCTGGTGTTGTCCTTTGCCAAAAGCCAATGTTCCTTCCTAATATTGTCTCCATTTGTACCAGATGGCAGAGTTAAGGACTCTGCCCCCGACTACTCTACACCCTGCTAGGACCGTAGCAGAGTACATTCAGCAAACACAGAAAAAACAGGAAAAATGACTAGTACTTAATTTGTTTCAGCTCTAATAATTAGTAACTGGTCTCTCGCTGGGTTGTTGATGCAATTCAGCAGGAAGCAGCAATGTTCCAACTTTTGAGTTGAGGGCAACCCAGTAACATGAAAAGTTGCAGTTCATCGACTTTGCAGCATAAATAAACATATTTAAAGCCTGGTTCAAAGAACAGATTTGGTCTTCATAACTAGAATTCACATCCACAACAATTATGTGGGGGTAGAGGTTTTTTTTTGTTTGTTTTGTTGTGTTTTGTTTTTTTTTATACCACATAAGGTGGAAATTATGTATAATTAAGGATGTGAACATTTGATTGCTGGCCAGCACAGTTAATGGGTAGCTCGGATCTCTTCTGCTAGTTAGTACTTTGCACTTTTTCCTACAGCCCCACTGGAGTGGATCATTGATCAGGTATTCAAGGACACAAGCTGTGCTGTGGGTACGTCATTTGCTTTTTGGTGTAGTAAATCTGTTGCATCTACATGTATAGCAGCAATATGTTTTCTCAAGCCACATATTCTAGTTTTTGTCATCTAAATGTGGAGAGCCTGTTCTGGGTGTGACTTTTCAGGAGACAAACTTTCTATGATGGAGAACGTGTGGTGTTTATAGACCTGATATGGATGGATGGGTAGATGGGTGGGTGGATGGATGGATACAGATTTTCCTCAACAAATTTGAATATGACATTTTCCTATATTTTTATGCAGATGCTCGCAAACCAAGGGGACAAAAAGTAGTGGAACAACCCTGTCAAAACAGGCTCTGAAAGTAGAGATGGTTGTTAATATTACATTTACTAAATCAGAAGCAAAAAGGAGTGATCAAAAGACATCATTCAGAAGTAGAAGCAGCGTGGGGACATGGTAGGCACAGGACAGCCCCTTCACACAACACAAACAGAATGTGCATTGCATAGAGAGTTTAGAAGGGAAAATAAGAGGAAGAATACCCTAACAAGATTGACACTGCAGACACTAGACTTAATAAAACATTGCATTTAATAAGTAAGCATTTCCACAGATTTATGTGCACACTGTCAAGGAGAAGAATGTGTGTAACATGTTTTGCCTCATGGTGCATCTAAAAACGCAATATAGAGAGGAGAGTTTAAAAACTAAACTAAGAAATCTTTTTTAATTTCCTTTAAAAATACTGGATGGTCAAAAATAATAATAAAAAAGAGTGTTGAAAGAAAACTAGTTAAAACTGGTTAATACTAAGGCCAGATAGCAACTTTCTGGCAGCTGCCAACAAACAAAAAGGACAGAAGTAAGTGAAGGAAAAGTACGAATTTGCCAATTAACTTTTTGCATAGCCCACCAGGTTTTTGACTTCAGAGCAGTTTCTTTTCTCAGAATGAACTAATTTTGTCATAAACTTGATCAGGAGACACTCACTGAGATCAAAAATTGGTTTTTGCAAGTGCATCCAGGTACAAAAGGGCATCACTAGTGCTATTGCACCACAACTACAAGCCAAAAATTTATTGTGCAGACATATTTACAAGATAACAGATAGCTTTTGTAATATCCATGACAACTGTACGGGTCTGCTGGGATCAGCAGTCGCTCAGCTCATTAATCATGGGCCTGCCAGACCCACAGGCGAGTGCAACCAGCCAAGCACCATGAGTGACAGGTCAAACGACAGCTGGTTCTAGGATCTTTCTCGTTTCAGCTCTTCCAGCTGAAAAATAATTTTAAATGAAGAGGTTTGGACATATTTGATCAGAATGGGTGTAAAGTAATATTGATTAACACCACAGGTTAGCATAAGCTAAGCCAGCTAAACTAAAACAAAAATTAACTAGCAGTGGCTAAACTGAGGTGGCTGTGTATCATCCTGGTGATGTCACAGCAGGTTGTCCAGTTCTTCTTATACAGTCATGGTCTGAGCATCTAAATCTTAAATTTTCTGCCTCTGAGTTTCACAAAATCCTTTTATTTCCATTGATCAGCTTCTTCAGTTCCTACCCATTTTTCATCTTACTCCATGCCAAAGGAGAAACATACATGAATGTAAGTTTTTAAGAGTTCAGTGTGGGATAAGGTAGTATGAATAAATATAGAGAGTGAAGACAATAGCTCACTGAGCTTTTAGAAAAACTTCAGCCTGAAAAATGGAGGAACCAATCTAAGAACAGGCTGATAAATATGACCATGCCAATGTTTGCATCCATGTTTGCAGGAAAAGCAGGTTAGATAAACCAAGCATTAAATATGCAATACTATGTAAGAGTTTTAAAGGGTTGTATTTAACCCCAGTGCTCCATGGTAGATGGTATCCAATGCATAAGTTGTAATATTGCACAGATGTAAACAAAATGATCATAATACAGCAAAGACTTCAATAATAAACAGGCTAGATTTTTAAGAAAAGTAATTCCTTAAAAAATGTTGTAAGTAAGGCATTAGAAAGGGAGGATCCCTTTCAACTCTTAGTATTAGCATTAGGTAATTGAACTTGAATCACTGCAGTAGGTGGAAGATTCTGGAGCTTTTGTATTTGAGAATATTCTCAGTTTGATCGAGGATAAAAAAAAAAAGCTTTAAATTACTTCATTTACATTACACAGAACAGGTTTGTTGTAGGTGACTGAGAACTTGAGAGGGTTCATGACGCATCCTTAGCACAAAAGGGGAATCTCATATGATTTGATCAAAAATATTTTAGAGTCCATTGAAGTGGTCCCAAACAACCATGTAATGTTAAAGTACCTAGAGGTAATACTGCTGACCTGTCAGCAATGAGATCTGCCACATAGATTTTCAAGCCATCCAACAGTATGTTCAGACTCCTACATTGACAAGTGTCTGCACTGGTATTCCATGATCCACTATGCCAAAAGCCTTGCATCCATCAATACAAGGCTGCACAGTGTTTCTTTTCTAAGGACTTTTCTAAGGATGAAATCATTTATTATTTTTAAAGCTATTGTAGTCATACTATTCCCATTTCTGAAGTCTGATTTGTAGTCTGATAAGTTAGTATTGATAGACAGAAACTCTTTCACGTTTTGACTCACAAAAGATTTGAAATTCTTATCGAGGGCAGACAGCTTGGTGATTGTTTAATCACCAATCTTTAAAAGAAATCAAGAAAGGCTAAATACTGAAAGAATTTCATTTCAGAGCATTAAGACATTAAGAAGATGAGTCAAAGGTGGTACAACTCCTTCCTACACAAAGCACAGCTCCAGACCATCTGGACATTCTGAACACTGTATTCTCTGCATATAATTTAAATGTGCAACTTATTTCTTCATTTGACCTTTACTTTTTATTGTGTGGTAGGCGGTATAGAGGGACTACATTTGTAATTGCAGCATTAATAGTTTTATGTTGTCTTGAATCCATAAACCATGGATCCATGGATTACTAAGTGTCCTTTAATGGCTGATGTCACAATGACATCATGGTACTGGCCAGAGGTAAAACTGGAGAGAACCCATTACTGATGCCACAGGGAAGTAGGATACATATACGTTTTAAAACATTATCCTTATGTGTGGTTGTGTGCCAGAGGAGAAGGAATAACATTGATGATTCCAAACTAAAATTTTACCACATGGCAGGCATCTGAGTCTTTCAACAACAGAGACAACTTTGGCTTAATGCAACATTAAAATAATCTAATAAACAAAATAATCAAGATGCTTATGTATGCAGCAGACAGTTATGTCACGTACTGTAAAATAAAAGATATTTACTGTGGATGAGAGAGCATTTTTTTGGAGTGTTGGTTATCATGTGGATCAAGTATTTCAAGAGAATTCATTAAGGGATCTTGGATTTTTCTGTAAAGCTAACTCTAATTAGCATATTAGAGGATTATTTTCAAAACAAGCCAGCAAACCTTGTTCGCTAACATGTGCTAATAGTGAAGAATTGTCTTGCTTCTAGCTACACCCCACTGAGACCCAATTTACCTCAATTATAGTTTTTTGATATTTTCAAAACAAGCCAGTAAAACTGGTTTATGCTTCAAAGTCAAACAGTGGTCATTTGGCTGCTTGTTCTTCTTCCCCATCATATTTCCCAGCTCTTCTTTCATCTGTCATTTTCAAGTCAAGTGCAAAAATAGATCTGCAATGTCAGTAAAAATGACTTCAGATATCCTTTATTTGCTTCATTGTTATATCTGATGTAGATACCTGAAGTAAACAAAAGAGAGTTGTGCACTGCAAGCTTGAACATGGCAACAAAAGAACCTGCACTGCCACCTAGCGTTTGGTGGTGTAATTACAGACAACAGATGCAAACACAAAAAGTAACGGAGGTCCTATATGTAGGCTACATACAAAGTTGCATACGCATTAAATCAAGTGTAATATAGAGTACTTAGAAAATTGTTTTGCCGCCAACTTTGCCCTGCCCACCAAGATATGTAATCGTTTTTATTAATAAAATTCATTGTTGATGTGGAAATGCCAACTCCTTAAAGCTGTCTCAGTAACCAAAGACCTTCACCCTGAAAAATGCCTAAATAGGCTAAAGAAGACTTTGGTTCAGCGTGTTTTGGCAACAGCAAATGCATAAAGATGTTTTAGAAGAATAGTTTCATCATTCCTGTAGACCTCAAGATTAAAGGAATTAATGTCAATTTATACTGAGAGCACATGGTAGCACTGCATTTCCATTTTACCCCAAGTTCGTTTTCCTGTGTACATGTGGGATGAAGATTGCTACAAGCAGTGAACTTGAGACAAATCAATTAACTGTGTTTTTTAACATCTTTAAACACAAAGACCCCCACACACTTTTCTGTATCCTGCATTTGGCCATCATGATGACATTTCCAAGTCCACCCACAGCCTCCTCTTTAACATGGTGGGTTTTTTTTTCAATCCTGTCCAGGGAAGAACACAACCTGTGTATCATTGCCACTGTGGAGGATTTATGCAAATAAGGCAGCAAATTCAGCTCCAGGTTGAGTTTAAAAACACTGTGCATAAAGTCTTTCCCGACTGAAGCCACCTCCTCAGACAGTACTTCTCTCATATTTTTCTGGAAAACGTCTGTCTTCTACACTTAGCAGATAAACTGGATTTTTTTCAATAAAAAAATACACAGTGGGGCACTTTTTATTAGTCTTATTATCGTTATTATTGGCATCATGCCAAATGTGACCATGTTGACTTGGTTCCTCTTGTCATGATAAAAAAAAAAAAAACACGAAAACACATGAAACCTGATAAAAAATGTATAACAGACTATTATAACCCATAAATAACTTAGCAAAAACAAACAACCAAACAAAACCGTATGCTATGCCTAATAAAAGTGTTTAAAAAGGGTTGAAAATCACAGAGATTTGCACCACTGACTTTCATAGTCAGGGAAGCTTAAAAGCATCACCACGTGGAAGCTTTAAAAAGCAGAATTTTTCATGCTCAAAGTAACTGGTTATACATAATTTTGGCCTCAAAAAAAAAAAAAAACAACTAATCTGGTAGCCTCTGGTACATCCTACTATTATCTTACACAAAGTTGTATTTATTGTATATTGCACTGAGTTTGCCTGCCTGATTGTAAACATTAAATAGATTGTAAACATTAAATTAACATAGATGTATGTTATTAAAAACATATAGCTGGTCATATTATCACTGTAAAAACTATTATATCAATGGGCAACATCGGGTTTTCTGGATTGAGTCCAGTATATGCATCTGTATATTTTCATTAGTTGAAAATATAACAACGAGACACAATTAAAAGGAAACTGACACCTCAAAATCTCCAGAAAACCTATGGGTTTATCCAGTTCTTTAATAATAAATGCACACTCATATGATCATGCACAATTGGTACTTGAGAAGACAAGGTGTGCAACAATGTTATCCAAAAAGCCTTCCTTCAGTGCACAATCATATTTTGATAACAAATGAGATGTGATGTGTGAAATAAAATATAAGAAATAAAACTCTAACACTGAATGGACCAGTAATATAACTAGGTGAACCAAGCAAGTAAGTCTATATTTGTAAGGCACAATACTATCAAAAAGTCTGATAACTAAACTGGGTGAACTTGGATTATCAATTTGGCCAGCAGCTGGCACTTATGGAAAACTCTGGTCTCTATGACTGTATGCAGGCACTCATGCCAGGTGGTTAGTGTAAGATTGTAGTGTCGTAAAAAGTGTAGAAAAAGTCAGAAGTGACTGGGAGCACGAGACAGAACATATGGTGGCAGCTGATAATGCAGGTGACTAATTTGGCAAACCAAAGGCTAAGCTCTGCCCACATAACATTTGAATCACCCTTCTGTGTGCAATTGTACTATAATAGGATGGCATCACCACAGGAAACCCTGTTTTGTCCCTAGGAGAGGAATTGATGGTCGATTGCCTTCAGTATTACTGTAAGTCTGACATTAGCTTCCCTTGAGAGAACATTTTTGCAGCACTTTCAGACTCCTGCTGAGTATTTCCAAGGAATCACTAATTTGCATAGCATGCCGATGTGGGCGTACACGTTGCTCTTACATTGCTCCTTAGGGATTTGTCTTGGAGAAATTAGTCTGGAGACAGAGAAAACCATGCCCCCCCCCACCCACCCTCCTCCGATTTTAACAGTCGGAGGCTCTTCGCAACTCAGAATAAAGCATGATATTATTGCATGGAACTAGAGAATCCTGCAAAAACATTGTTAAAACTAAAGTAAAATATTTTTTAGGATGGTTTTAGATTTATGAGTGGAATCATCTTTTAACAACATTGTGATGAAGATTAAGAGATTAGCTTCAGCTTTTCACAAAAAAGCTTCTGTGACATGAATATTTAACAAACAAATTGCAACACAATGCACAAAAGAAGAACAGATTTATGAAAAGACATGAGAGAGAGTGGAATATAAAACCTCTGTTATGTAAAGTAAAATAATAAAAAGGAAAATGGAAGAGTCTTTAAATAAATTCATATACTGAGGCTATTGTTTAACATCTGTTTAAATTAAAAGTTAATAAAGTAATAACACTACTTTCATTACTGGAAGCAGACCTGTCATTTTATGAATCATATTTGTGTTTGTCTTTTATAATTTCATTACAATCATAATATTAATAATAACATCTCCAGAATGGTTTTGGTAAGTCTAACTTGTGAAATGCCCCCCCCCCGCCCCCCCCCCCCCCCCCCCCCCCC
>JAOWBL010000004.1:3419055-3442756 GCA_028564865.1 Zenarchopterus dispar | reverse complement strand
ACACACACATGAATACACACAAACACATAAATACACACAAACACACACACACACACACACACACACACACACACTATTATTATTCAAAAATACATTTTGGTTACAAAGAGCATCTGAAGATTACAAAATAAATTCTACAACTAAATTATGACTACAATGAAACTATCTGGGTGTCAGCATTGAACTGATCTTTGAGTCAGGTTAAAACGTACATCGGCCTTCTTTTTTTAAGATAAATAATTTAAAAAAAATAGCAATTAAAATCAGATGACAGTAATCCTTCATGACTTCATGAATCCTTCAAGGTGAAACTAAAAAAGAGGTGGTCATTTCAAGATCTGTTGATCATTGTATTGGTTAAATTAACTTCTTATATTCTTAAAATTAGTAATAAAACAGTATTCTGAGATAAGTATGAAATCATCAGTCATCTGTTGAGGAACCGTACAAAACCATGCGTGATTATTTTACTTAACACAAAACATTCATCACCCTTTCTGCCACTCAGTCAAATGTTTTACTTATTTCTGTTATAATTATGCACACTCCTCAGTGTGCATGACTCGTGTTGTATGTACACATGCTGGATAGAGGTTTAGCTAAGTGAACAAGCTAAATGCCCAGTAATGTCCTCCAGAAAATATGAGTTAGAAAAAAAACAAATAAATAAACAAACACTGGCTGCTCCAAGGTTGATGTTTCTTCAATGGTGACAGCTGAGAGAACTAAAAGGACTGAAAAGTGATGCCATGGTTCGGTAATCACTATTTTAGCCTCTACAAATGGTTCAGAAGAACATGAGGAAAACCCTGTTGATCCCTGGCTTAAAAATAAGGACTGCATACTAAAGTAGCTAGTTTGCTGGTAGAGAGTTTGCAAATTCCTTTCTGTGAGAAATGTATAATAATTGATTGAAATCTTTAAATAAATGGTTCAGTACTTATGTAGATAATGAACAAAAAGAATGCAGAAAGTTGTAGACTATTTTGCCATGAGTTGTGTCAGTTACGGTGCAACAAAATTTATGAGGAGGATAGTCTACGCCTTGGGATTACATGAATCAAGTGGGGTTTTCCTCTGGAATGTGATTTATGATGACACACTAAAGGTAAGGTGGGATTCAGTTAGGCTGTAAATTAGAAAGTTGTTTTTTTTTTTGTTGTTGTTGTTCTTCTTCTTCTTTAACTGCTAGCTCAATACATCTTTGTCAGAATGGAAATCCTTCTACTGCAGCTCCATAATTGTATCTTTAAATCACTGACTGTATTAAAAAACAAAAACAAACAAACAAACAACAACAACAAAAAAAAACCCCTGGGAAACTGTGACATCATCCATAGGTTTTCTGAAGAGATGGTTTGAAGCCAAAAATTTCATTTCCCCTCTACAGTGCTGTATTAGCAGGTGCTAACTGTGCCCAACACCAAAAATGGTAAAACAGGTGGAAGGAACAAGCCTGGCAGGTGAATAGAAAGCACGTCATCATAGCCACAGTTCCACAAGTTTTGTGACATCTGTGATGACAACAGATCAACAAGCTGGATGTGTCTATTAGAATTTGACAGGTCTAGCAGATGACCGTTAATTCTCCTGTTGGAACCTCAAATTTTTGTATTTTTAAATATATACATAAACTAGTCCTGGCTGCTATCGGGATTGGTTTTGTTTTACACTTAAATGATTTTTAAAGGCTTAATACTGAGCTTTTTCCTGTTTTAGTGTGCTACATGTGTATATTGTATCACGCTTTGTGTGATTAAAAATCTCTTGAATGATCATCTGTTAGGGTGCTTTTTAGCTGCACAAGAAAACAATCAACATTAGTATCATCCTCAACAATAGGCTCTGCTTTCTGGCTTTGCAGCTGTAAGTTCGCGAGTTCCAGATGTGGTTTTTGATCAAGGTTATAAGGACGACGTTGAGGTTTTGTTTTGTATAATTTCAAAATTCATCTTGTTCTTGCAGATTTTCCAGTCATCACTCAGGTCTTTAACACATTTCCTTCAAATTAGCACTATGAAGGGAAGGGAGGCAAGTTTATCCTATGGTAATCATCGATAACGATTCGTCTCTCACCTTTTTCTGCATCAAAGTTTTGGTCACAGGTTGTGATTTTGGGAGGACAACGATGGCTTCCTCCTCATCTCGACTGCATGAGAGATAATCCAAATCCCATCGTTATTGTCTTCTGTCCCATCTATGAATAATTTCATAATAATATTGTAGAACACACTGCAGAGTGGGAACACAATCCCTGCAGGCACAATGATTTCTCATTTTTACATTTAATTTGCTGGATGAATGAGATGTCGAACTAGCCAAGAAACAACCGTGATAAACCAGCCTTAGGGGAGTCACGCTGCACATGCTGTATGTCTATATGACCTTTAGTGTGTTGCTATAGACAAATGACACCTCTGCCTGACCAGCAAAACTTCTCAAAAATTTACAGTAAAGTAAATGATGAGGTGTTTTTTGATAAAGCATTTCCAAACAAGATCAACTTTTGATCCTTTCTACAACATTGACAGTAAGATCTTCATAATTCTGCATTTCTCATTGTAATTTGACAAAAGGCATCTGTAATGAGTTTTTTGTAATACACACAAAACTCTCACAGTAAATGTTTCAGCCTTTAATGTGTTTTATTTTAATGCAGAGAGCCATAAAAGAAATATATAATAGATTTACTTCAGAAGGGCCAACTGCATATATATTAAAACAGTTTGAGGGAATATTCCTATTTGCTTTCTTGGCAAGGCCAGGATGTAACATTGATAACTCACATCTGCAGGCTAAAATATGAAGACACAGCTCACTGCACCAAGTCAAAACATAACAAGAGCAGTTTTTGTAGTTTGATCTGTGGATTATTTAACAAACTTGTGTGACACTAATTAATCTTGTGATGGACTGTCGACCACAGGGCACCCTTCTCTCATCCTAAGGGCTCATTTATACTCCACTTTCTTACATTCCTACATCTGTTCAAATGTTTCCGTCACTAGCCCTCATACTTCGGTATTTAATTTGCATCCATGTGGTTGTTTAGCGATACATCCAGTAGGAGTAGTGATGAGCCAATTACTGGTAAACAATAACTGTAGATAACAATAACTGTTCTTGGCAACTTTTTTTTTTTTAGGGTTTATGTGGAATAATATCTTCAGTTCTATGGTGTTATCGCTGCTCCATCCATAATGAAAATGATTGATTCCACACACCTTTCTGTTGTGAAAGCCACTAACTTCTGTTTCCTTCTCCAGGATCTGTAATTTCACAGAATGCAAGGTGGCAAAGTATCCCAGAATGCATTTCGCACCAACAAGCAAAGTGATGGATGAGATGAGTAAATATGAAGTTTAATATTTAATTTTTGTTTAGCAGAATATATTTTTTAAGACATTTTCATGCAGGCATATAGTTATTGTAACTTTACTTTAAACTTGACCACAAATATTCCCGTCTATTTTAAAGTTTGCTTCAATATTATCAGTTTTCTTTACTTCTACCTCACTTTATTTATAATGCTCCTGCCATACAAAGGCATAAAATCTATTAAAAACATTGTACAAAGTAATTATTGTAAAAAAATAAATAAATAAATAAAACAAAAAAAACTTATGCGAGAGCAAAATATGGAGTATTTATTTGTCTAACTGACCAATAGTAAACATACTTTCTATAGTTGGTTGTTAGCTGTTAGCTGAGCTGTGATGTCATAGAGGTCTCACATACGCCACTGTTCCAGTTCCAGAAAAACAGGGATGAGTTCTCACATCCTCCAAAGTCCTTTCTCCTGAATTGTACTTGACAAGCATCAATTAAGAAACAGTCCTTGTTTCAGTTGTCGCTATCAAAACATTTGAAACGAGAACATATTCAGCCAGACATTTTAGTTAGCATCATAGCTAACACAAGTAAAGCTGAAATATGTATTTTGTGGTAGCATGTCGGCCATTTTCCATTTTTAGATTAACTGGGGTTAGGTAGAGTCAGTTCCCACAAATGGCACAACTGGGTTTATCCATTTCGGTTTAAGGAAGGGAGCAAACACAAAAGGATGGATGGATGGTGTTTTATTATACAGCTGTTAGCCATAACTTAGACTTGACAGTCTTGCAGACTGGACGATGAAGCATTTCCCGACAGCTTCACTTTCACATGAAATTTAACCTCAGTGTCAAATTATTGTATTATATTGAAAAATACCATGCAATACTGAGAAAAGAGTCTTGCATATTGGCAGATGAATGTAAATGACTGGAAATCCATTTGAAATGATCATGACCTTACAAAGGAAAATCGAACAAGTTGATGTTTTTGTGCCATAAACTCTAATATGTATTTTCAGAAAAACAAGCCAGTAAATCATCTATTACAAAACCTTTTGAAAGTATGACAGCCTTTCCTCTGATAATGACTCTCTAATTACTACTGACAAGTAGAGGGCAGCTCATGCACAGTTTACTTCATCTCTTTTGTGGCGCAAGTATTTGGCCGGAAGCATCAAATTTAAAGGAAAGGAGTCATTTCTGGTACAGACTTCTCACTTTTACATTGATTGATTTCTTCAAACTTCTGAATGTTGGTGGTTCCAAGGAGAAAGGTCCTTCAGACTCAAACATCGTTTTTGGAAATTAAATCTGAGCTGAAATTGTTTAGCAAGAATGTACCTGTTTTACTCTTTATATTCTATGTTGATTCTCAGACCCTTCGCCGAAGTGTACAGTTTTGGTTTACAAATTCTGATCACTGATAAAAATTTAATGAGCCAACTGCTGACAAGACAAATTTATGAACTATGTACCAGATCTAGGCATTTGGAATTTATATAAACAGCAAATTAGGAAAATAACATTGTGGACTATTCAGAACATTTTGGTCTAACTTTTCAGTACAGCTGGGAAAAGTGTATGGACTTTAATAAATCTTACACAGAAAAAAATTAAAAGAAACAACAGAGGAGCATTTAAATACCTATTCAAATGTCAATTCACACTTTACTTTGTGTTATCTTAATAGAAAATTACTCAAAAAACTATTAAAATACTCTCAGGCTTTTATCTAGCATACACACTATATCTGAAAATTCTACAAACTATGAAAAAACTTGCATTTCTTCAAGAAGTCTTTTTTTATTATTTTACTGTTAGAGTTGAAATGACAAATGTAATTAGAACACTAAATTCAGTTGATTCCCTTCTTTCTTCTGTGCTCGAGTGTTCAGTGTATTTGAGTGTGAAGAACTGGATTTTCCTCACTGTTGGCTTTATTGGTATTATTGTATTTATTTATATTCATAAAGATTTTTTATTATCTCAGCAGAACACTTGGACGTCTTCTTTTACTTAGTTTATCAAATGGTATCGGTCACATCTTGCAGTCAGCAGGAACATATACGCTCATTCAAAGCCTGAAATCTTGAAACAAATCCTGATTTAAGCCTTGCACCTTTGCTTTTATTCCAACACTAAAGAGCCTGGAAGATGCTCTTTTCATTACAAATTGTCCCTGAATACATCACACTGAGCTTCATCTGTCCACAGCACACTTCTAAAGTTGTTCTAACTCCATGATGATCTTGATCTAATTAAATTACAGGTAACATTTCCCTCTAATGACTCTTCCTTGGAGACCACTTAATAATTTGCACAACTGCTGAGGTGAAATAGTTCACCATGGTCATTCATGAGTCAGCTAAAATTTCCAGTATTACTTTCTGTCATAGAAGAATTACATTTAAGCAGCCTTATCTGATGTTTTTTTTTTCTTGGTTTTCATCGACCCATCTCTAGCCTTCCTCTTTTCCCTCATGACAGAAAATGCAAGTTGAAGGTGCTTTGATACATTTTGGAAAGCCTAACACTTCTACAGTAGTTGCACATCTTAAAGTAAAGGTTAAAAGTGAGTTGCAAAGTGAAAAATTCAGCTATGAAATTTATAACAGTCAGAACTTTCTACTTTTGTTCTTTACTTACTTTGCAAGTGCTCTGAAATTAGCAAAAATATACAAAAAATCCATCCATCCATCCATCCATCCATCCATCCATCCATCCATCAAAACCCTTTTACTTATTGTTCTTGATATGCCTTTGGGTATTCACCTACAAAGATTTGTCTGACACACCTTCCAAGAGACGAATCTTCTTTCAGTCACTTGTATCCACAATTTCATCCTCTGAGTCACGACCCACAGTTTGTGAGCGTAGGTGAGGGTGGGAACATATATAAGCTGGTAAACAAACAGCCTTGCCGTTGGGCGCAGCTCTTTCCACATTTCATTTCATTTATATTTATTTTAATATCAGACAAAATCTTTGTAACAATGTATGTTTGCCACCCAGAAATAACTCAAAATTCCATTTATTTTCAGATGTAGACATGAATTATATATAATTAGGATTATATGTTTTTTTCTGTGCTCTTGTGCTGCAACGACAACCCATAGATGCAAGCATTTGCACTGCAAACAATATTTTCACAAGGAGGATTCTTTGGGGACTTAATGGGTCATTTTATATAGTATTCTTATCTTCAAATTCAGACATATGTCCTCAGTAATATGACATTACAAATTCATTAAAAAAAGATAATATAAAGCAGAAATTCGCTTCTATATCTATCATTTCTCAGTATAGGTTTGACTCCAATGAAGCTTAGATATTAATTATGTGAGATTAAATCTCTCTTTTGATCCTCAAGAAGAAGCCAAAAGATCAGTCCCCCAGTTACAAGCGCAACCATCAGCCTCAAAGCTGTGGTAAGAGAAAAACGAATATTAAGTGTGTCCCTGCTGGAATGGCCTCAGGCTAAACAAATTACAACATCAAGAAAACAATGAAAATCATGGAGACCCACAGCAACCTGTCAGAACTATAAATGATTTTAGTCTCAGAGGGAGCGAATCTTGATGAGATCGGCATGCACTACAATCACAGTCAGCGCTTACATTTTGCATTTTCTCTCAGCTATTTAAAACCCCGAAGCAAAAAGCCATACAAAGAAATCAGCAGCTAGAAAATTTTTGAGAATCAATCTAACTAACCAAACACACTCGGCCGGGTTATATTGGAAAACTCACATAAAGGGTGCCCAAGCTTCCTTTTACACCTACCACTACGGCTCACACAATAACAAAGATGTGTATATTGGTTTCAAGGTTGTCACTGCTTTTCTTCATTTTAATGTTCCTAAGCAACTAAAGATGTACTATAAAAATATTAGTAACACTTTGTATCTGAATGACAGAACTACATCTTCTTTCACTAACCCATAGATATGGGTATTGATTCTGTCTTGATACATGTAAACACATTGTCAGTTGCAATGACAATGTGTAAAATAAACAAAATAAAAAAACCAAACTAAAAAAACTTAGTGAACTACATTAAAAACGTCTCTTTTGGATTTCCATTTCAAACATATTAAAACCAGAGGCCATAAAAAAAAAAAAAAAAAAAAACCCTAAAACTTTACATTAGACTTGTTGAAGTGTCAAAATCAAACCTAATCAGAAAGAAATTGCAGAAAAGTGATTTGCCACCGGTGTTTATTTCCTTAAACCTAGGAGTTATTGTCATGGGTTTGGTTTTTGGTTAGTTCCTGTTTTATTTTGAAAGTCCGTGCCCCTGTGTTGAGTTATATTTGGACATCCCTTGCGCCGATCTACCCTGATTGTTTGCACCTGTGTCCCTTTAGTTAGTTAGTATATCATGCCTTGTCTTTCTCTTCCTCCTTGTTGGTTCATAGTGTTTGTTTCTGTGGCTGTAATTTTGCTGTGAAGGTATTTTGAGTTTAATCTTGGATCCCTGTTTCTTTAGTTCTTTTATTTGATTGAAGGATTTTTATTTTATACTGCTGCCATCCTCAACTCCTGCATCTGAGTCCTGCTACAATCTCTTCACAACAGTTATTACCTTTTTATTTTGCGATGACTGAAACTGTAGCAAAGATGTTGCATCTGTATTTTATTTTGCAACTAAATTCAGAGCATACTGTTAAATATGCACAGAATAAGAATATTAGCTTATAGGTTAAGGTCAGCATTTTAGAAAAAATTGGGTTGACAGAAAGGACTCACTCCATGCTCCCTCCAGTTTGCACACTAAACATAGAGCAAACACTAGTGAATTCATATATCTAGGCTTAAAGGCTCAAAGTTATATTTCCTACAAGAGCAGCAGCCAGTGCTGGACCTAAAGACGAGTGATGGTTTCATGGGAGTGAAAGTGGGAAGAAAGGAGAGGACAAACTGGAGCATGTTGCTTTGAAAATGTGTTCTGTGCATACGGGAAGTATTTCAAAACAGGATATTAAAGTACCTTGGCTCTTAAAAAATACGTCTACATATCCAGGGCAACCTTCACCAAAACAATCATGTTTTGGGATTTTCAGCCATGTCCTTATTTATTTATTTAGTCATGTCCTTATTTAATGTGAAGTTTTCATATACTGCCAACTCAAAGTGAAAAAGCCTTTCTAGTCTTTCAAAAATGACCACAGCTATTGAAAGACTGATGCTGTGCTAGTTATCTTTTTGTCCTCATTCAAGGTGTGTGAAAGGATATATTTTTTTTTTACATATGTGTTTGTGTCTTACTTGTCATAGGCAGCAGTGACAGTGCTCTTAGTTTGGAGAGAATGCCAGTTTTGCATACATGATAACATTTGCCCAATTTAGATAATGTACTTCTGAGGATGGAAGGTCATAGGTCAGTCTTTTTTGCATGGTACACATAACGTTACTGCTCAGCTAGTAGCCAAACTCATCTCACAATAAATTTTCAAGTGCACTCTGTTTTGATAAAGGAACCGGACCCTAGAAGTGATGAGCTACATTCAGTTTTGAAGAAGAAACCTTCAGTCAGGAACTTAGGCGGAAAAGTGCACAATTTTATCTTTTTCCTCCACCATTGCTTCTGCCCAATGATGCTAAAGTCTCCGATGGATTCATGTGCAATAAAGCAGGTGGAGCAAGTTCACATCCAAGGATTTCAACCCTGCTTGGCAAGATACAAGCTTTGAATTAGCCTCAATTCTTCCATTGTGGCTTAGTCACAAGTCCACAAGTACAAGTATGCACATTCAAAAACATCTGCTATCTAAAACAGTTCAGACATATATTTCACAGCAGCGAGAGCAAATGATGAATTAGATGTTTTTAATTCACATCACTTTCGCACCTCACACTCCCTTTGTTGTATGAAAATGCATAATAATGGCATGGTGTGGCTGAAATAAATGCTGTGACAAACTAAACAGGAAACAGCAAAAATGCAGTTCCCTTCATGTTAATAATGAATGTTATTTTTGAAGTTGTAAATGCCATTATGGCTTTTAACTAATTGAAAGGGTGGGAAATGCATTAAAAGGTCTTACTGATTGTGTAATCTGCATTACAACTTGACCTGCTCAGTACTGAATGTTGTTTTGCGGTAACAGCATCAGAGTCAGCTTGTCTGGGTGAATGATCTGTAACTGTGTCTTATGTTGGATTTTTCTCTGATTTTCTTTTTCAAAAGCCTTGATTATAACTTATGCTCTTGATTACGCTCCAGCAGACTGTAGGCCTCTTTAGGCTCTTCAAATACATCTGTTGTTCACAAAAATAAATATGGGAAAATAGTTTGATAGTTCTTGTTTTCATTGTTGCAAAATTATTAAAATCCAGTCACTCCAACCACTTCAAAATGTATGAGGTGTGAGTTGTTTTGGACAGTAAAAACCCTGTC
Source organism: Zenarchopterus dispar (assembly GCA_028564865.1). NCBI lineage: Eukaryota > Metazoa > Chordata > Actinopteri > Beloniformes > Zenarchopteridae > Zenarchopterus > Zenarchopterus dispar. Next base: position 3,433,022 of record JAOWBL010000004.1, on the reverse strand, counting down.
ATCTATGAGCCTCATTCTTGGTAGCTCTTACCAGGGATGTTAGTGTAGCTCTCCATCAGAATTCCTAACCAATTCTCCATACAAGGCATGCTTTGACCAATGTCCATTGTAAGTAAGACGCCAAGTACAAATAACTATGTTATAAGCCCAACAGAACAGGAATTATACAAAAGTCTTTACAAGAAAATCTTTATGTGAATCCAAAAGCATTTTTACAAGAAAGTCCATGATTATCCCAGGATGAGGAACGCAAGTTGAGCCCCAGTAAGATAATGACCCGGACTGTTTGGTTGGCCTCACTGGCTTCTCCAACATCAGAAGAGCCAGCTGATGCAGGAGTTGGAGTGGGTGGAGGATCCAGGCTGAATAACAAGATTTGCAAAGTGACTTCTCTCAAATGGTGTTGATCAAATATAACCAGTAGGCTGTCTTTGTCACTCGTGCTGTTGTGTTAGATGACCGCAAATAACTTTTTCTGAGGCTCATCAGTTTGTTAATGATCCGAGTTTCATTTCTTGCAAAGCCGCAGTGATTTTAGTAGCCCTCTGTGGATTACGATTTTGTAATATGTTGATTTATGGCTTCTTCCACTCTGAGGATGGGGAGCTTGGAAAGATCCTCTTCTTGTCATCAACAAAACCCACCCACGACCCACCACCCTGCTTCAGTTCTATTAACATTAGGCCTGACCCACGATCAAGTGTACTCTCACAGGCGAATTATTGGCTTGAGACGCCACCCCATTTTAGTTAACATGAAAAAGGACAGGCGAGACACTAGATTCAGGTGTTAAACGTGGGAAATCCACTAATGTAAAAGGGGCTCAGGTGATCTGTGTAATACTAGACACTATAAAAAAAGACTTTAGGGTTTCCCAGCATAGCAAAAACTAATTTCTAAGAAAATAAAAAAGCCTTGTTTCAAGAAAATCAGAAGAATGTTTTGTTCCATCTAGTCATCTGAGGTAAGCTTTGAATGCTTACGCTACTAAGTGACTGGGTGAAGCTGAAATGAATGGTGGGGTTGATGGAAGACATATTTTAGCTGAATAGTGAAGTCTGTTTTCTGATGTTGTAATGTGGAAACAGAAAAAAAGGTCAAAGATTCATAACTGAAGAGGTTTGCAAAAACTGACTTTGTTCTGCTGCTGGGTTACAGACCTGGTCCTTAGCATAAAAAGAAAAAAAAAAGTACCAATCCAGTTTTCAAGGTCAAAACTGAATCAAAATGAAACATGCACGTCATGTTTGAGGATCCATAAGCAGGATACGTATCAAACGCAACTGTACATCATAGGCATATACAAAATAACTGTATGTCTACGCTTTATGACACTTTTAGGACAAGACAGTAAAAGACTTTGCTTTAAAAGCAGTTTTAAAGAGGAAATTGAACAATAAATCACTACTTGTGATTCTAAAATAGCCTTTTGTAATCTGTATTATTGTGCTTTACGTGTTGGGTATATACAGCTTTTTCTTAAACATTCATCACTGTATAAAACATAAACCTTAACTACTTTTTTATGTTCTTTAATCTTCTACTTACCCGGATAGTGATAGAAATTCTTCAAGCTGAGAAGATAGTCTTTTTTTTATTGTGAGTAGACAACTTTCTGCTAACATAATCCTTGTTTCGAGACACAAAGCTGTCATGTAAAGTCTGTGTTAGTAATGAAGGAAATAAAACTCAAATGTGATGCTTGTGGTAAAACTGAATAAACGTGCCTCTAGAAAGTAGGTCTAAAGTCACATGTTTGACATTTTGTTTTATGTCAGTCTTTGCAAATGAGTGTGTGCTGGAGGTTAGAAAATACTTTGACAAGAGACTTAATGTGGTGGTTCAAGGATGGCAGGCAGCGAGTGGTCCATACAAAGGCTCTGGGCTTATGTAATGTCTTTTAAACCTTGTGCAGGTTCTACCAAGTGCTTTAAAATGTGCTTGCACTGACCCAGTCATACAACACTCAAATACACACTGCCTGAACCCTTTTATTGTGAGAGTTGAAAGAATATTTAATTTCTTCTTCCTCTTCTTCTTCTTCTTCTTCTATTTCAAACCCATTGATAAAAAAAAAACAAAAACTGTCCAGTCATCTATAGCTAAATATGAATTCAACATGAACTGCCAACAGACTAAGGCATGCCACCAAGTGCAGTTGTTGACATCGTAAATGTACACCCAGGAAAGTCATGTGGAAGTAGAAACAAGCAGCTCGATTTTTGTCTGCTTTAACTAACTTTACCTCTTCAAAAAAATGCTAAGACACAAAACAAAAGTTAATGGGACATGTGAAAATCCTGCCTATGTGGAGCAGTTGCCAAGCAGCCAAAAACTAGGAAAAGGGTTTGGGTTCATGACATCTTCAAAGAAAGACAGGTTTTTGGAGTCTTTTTTTACTCTGAAAAAAAAGAGATGAAATATAGCTTTAAAAAAACAAGTTTGTGCTTGTTTGTGGAGATTTCTTTCAACAATAAAGTTTTCCTGATTATACCACATCCTGTCTTTACTTTCGTAATATCTATGAAAGTGGGACATTCCGTCAGCTTTGTCCTCTGCTGCCTTTGAGACACAAAATTAGTGCTGTCAGTTGATGCAAAAAAAACAAAAAAAACAAAACAACAAAACTATTCTGGTTCTTCTGGATTCAACTTTTATCTCCAGGGGGAAATACCAACGGATCCAGAAGAAACTGCATCTAGACACCACTCGATAGACATACAACCAATCAAAGAACTAAAGAATGTGAGGCAGCCGGAGGGAATAGTATTAGGAAAATACGTCCAAAATGATGTGCAGTGGAAAAGGAAGGTCAATGAATAACTGTTGTTGGTTTTGTTGTTTAAGCTTGTTGAGCCAGAGTGTTATCAATTCTGCAGCCATCTTGGTGTTTATTTATTTAGTTATTTCAAAGCTTACAATTTTTAGGCTCATAATGTACTTTGATAAATTATTCCTGTGTTTGGCTTGAAAATTTGCCAAAATAAGTTGCATGTAAGGTAATGATTGGGGGTGTTATCGAGCTTTACACTTTCACATCCTGTGCTGCTATTACATAATGTGTTTATAATAAACAGCATTGATTTAGTTGGGTGCAGTAGCCTGTTTCAGACACCATCTGCTCGGAACTAAGAGAAAGTAATTAAAACAAGCTTGCTGCTTAATAGAAATCACCAAAAACAAGAGAGGGGAAAAAAAAACTATTTGTGAACCACTTTTCTTTATGGTTTTTAATCCCTGAGCCAATTACAGTTCATCCTTGGCAGCACTAAGTAAAAGCGTATGGTTTGATAGGGCAACATAATTTATGTATGAAGACATGGAAGCTTGCCTGCAAACATATATATATATATATATATAGGACGTCATTCAGATGTACTCTAATACTAAAGGGATCTGTCATTATAAGTACTTTCATGATTTATCAAATAATTCGTGTTCAGCCACTCGTCTTTGTTTATTTTATTTCTTTATTGCCACTATTTTTTTAAAGAAGCTGTCATGGCACAAAAATCGAAGTCTATGTGAAGCTAACCTCCACACACGAACTATCATTCAGTCTGCAGCATAATATAAATCAATAAAACTCATTTTAGATTGGGACTTGATGACTGGACTGATTGCCCCACTGTAACTGTTTTGTTTTTTGATTTTTTTCCCCCCTACAGTGATGAAGGGCACGAACACACAGAATTTCAACAACCTTAAGACACTCTGAGCTTGTCACTTGAATTTAACACTGCCCTGTGGATTTCCCAGATGACTGCACCCAGCGGGCTCATGCCAGAACCCCAGAATTGAGCTACTCACTCAAACACTCGTTGGCGGCGTCCCCAGTGGCCCTGGCCCAGGGTCTGTCTTGGTAAAAGGGGTGACATCTCTCGCAGTCGGCTCCAACTGTGTGATGTTGGCAGGAGCAAACCAGGCCACCCTGTTCCCCTTCAATGCACTCGCTGGCATGACCATTACACTTACATCTAAGAGAAACAGATAAATTGTTAAGTAAAGTCTGCAAGTGCACTCTTTTCTGTACAATTCTCTCCAACTCGCCTTCTAGACACGGTGAAGCCTTAATTATGCACAGTGGATGAAGTCAAGGGTGGAGGGGGAAAGTGAGAGGATGTTTCCACTATAAGGATTTGTCACTTCTGATAATCTTTCACAGGCATAAATGCAGCCTGAGATGAGGTGGGAGTTCTCATGTCGCTTGAGCAATTCACTTTTCAGTTGTGCTAATGTGCAGCTGATAATACTGTCAAAAGATAACAGCAAAAGGCAACAGGCAGGCACAAAAAAGAAGATGATTTACACAAACTAGCATGAAACTGGCAAATTTCTGTTCAAAATTTTAGTTCATGTCAAAACTAGATCATTTTTTTCAGACTTGTGAAAGCGACATTTTGGCCCATACCAAGTCTTAAAATTAGAGCCAAGCAAACTAATTAGCTAGTGACTAAAATACCAATAAATAGACAGTGGTAAATCTAAAATATCCCAAAACAAACTTTTGCTAGTCATGTCATGTCATGATGTCTTTGATGTGGAAGTTTTTTCCACAGTCAGTACAAAGAATCCACAGACAGCCGTTTTGAAAAATAACCCGTGAAAAACAACCCATGTAACATTTGGGACAACACACTTAAAAGGGCATCACCTGCTGAGCATAAAACTAATAGAAAACAAAGCCAGCAGCTTCCATGATTGGTTGTTATTGCTCTCAGAAAGAAGTGGAATTGTCGAAACTGGAATCGGCTGGTCAGACCTTTTTAACGTAACCAGAATCGACAAGTAAATTGCAGTCGGTGCACCCATACTTAGTGGTAGGTAAATGCAACCTGAAATTAACAATAACTCTTGACATATTAGACAGCACAATAAGTAACTTGGGGACAAGCCCTTACTGCTTCCATAGCAATTAAGAGCATAAGTAGTAGCCATGTTGTACTAGTCAAATGCATTAGATTAACTGATCATCAGCAAGCATGACTATCTGTATAAAAGCAAAATGTTTTGGCAGTTTGGTGCCCTGAAACATTTGGGGTTCTATTGACACAATGCCAATGTGATCAGACATCAGTAATGATCTCAGAGAAGCAAATGTTGTTTGTAATCAATCTGACAAGGGTCACAAGGGCATTTCCAAACAACTTTGTCTCAGCCCTTACACTGAAAGAAAAGTTATTCACAAGTACAAATAACAATTAAAACAAGAGTCAGTCTTTCTAGGAGTGTAAATCTTAGCAAATCTATCCCAAAATTTGAGCAGTGTTCAGGAAAATTGCAAAAACAACAAAAACGAGGTTTATTTAAGACTTTCTTCAGACATCTGTAGGATAGATGTAAAAATACAAGACAGTACAGGTTAGCAGAGGTGCTGGAGGTTGCAAGGAAAAAGTCTCCTCTTCTTAGAAAGAAGGGAACGATGTAGCTTAGTTTCTTCTACAGAAACTAGACTTCTGGACCAATGTTCTTCTTTAAAATCAGACCAAAGTAGAGATTTTGTCCATAAAGCAAAACTAAGTGGCTGAGAGAGGGGACAAAAACTTACACTGAGTGACAAGCTCTGTCAAAATTAGTCATCTGTCTTAGAAGAACATATACGCTTCCCTGAGGCTCTGTCTCAGTTATTTCTGTCACTGCGACATCAACAACCTTGTAACTCTAAAGTGCCTATAATCAACATACAAGACCTCTGTTAAAACTGTGTTAATATGAGTGGAAATGTTGTGAAGGTGTTGACCTGGAGTCTACTTGCAGCCTGCATCAATTAGCCACATCAATAAAACTACTAACACATAAAGTGAGAGCTCATCTTATTGCTGTTCTGATGTGAAAACCTCTCTTGGCCTTTACTTGGATGTTTCTTGCACACTTTTTAGCTAACTAAGCATGTATGTAGATCAGTCACACCCACCAACAGCACTTCTCAACAACAACAGCCTACACAAGCACAAAATCTGGAGGTCCATTAGAAATGGCAAAGAAACGCTTCACATGGCCTCCAAACTCCCCAGATAGTAATTTGATGGTATATTTGGCAAGCAAGCCCATCCACATAATCTTTGCCCCACTTTACAAAGGGCCCAGTGGGTGGAATTTTAACATTAACCTGATACCAAAGACTTTAGAGACAGGTTTTAAGGGTAAAACATAGGAGGCTGGAATTGTTACAGGGGCAGCTATGTCCTCTGTCTTTTCAGTTGTTGTGTCTTCATCACAATGACAGTTGTAGTACCTACAGTTGTAGTACCCATGTAGTGTAGAAACCATGAGGATCATAGACTATATAAAGCAAAGGATGAAGCATTCGTCACATGACCTATTGTTTTCTGAAGACTGGTTTTGAAGCCTGTTTTTCTTCTTGCAGGGCACAGCCATGTTGCTTCAGAAGCCGACAGAAACATGCCCACCTAATGTCAATCAAAGTCTGGTCCTCTTTCAAAATATTTGCAGAGATACCATCAGATATTTACAGCAGGATATACCATTTAACATGTTGACTTGACGGCAAAATCAAATCTGACTGTCATGTTTAGCCAGTGCTGAGTCAATACAAATGGCTGGTTGCTTCAATATGCATGGTAGCATGACAATTAGGGATTAGGAAGTGATAGCTAGCCATTGGCTGAGCTGACTGTCAGTCAACCATATTAAAAATAAATGTAATGCTTTATATAAACTCTCTTGGCATGGTACCAAAAGATTCACACCCCTCAAAGTTGTCATGGATGTGAAATCAAACGACTGAGACCAACTCATTTTTTAACCAGAATGTAAATATGTTTATTTCTGCTCTAAAGTCTGACATTTTAACATAGGAGTAAATTGAGATAGACTCACTTTTGCAGCAGCCGCTATCGGTTAGTCGAGAAACTGCAACAAATCTTAGTTCCACATGAGTCTCAATGTGGAAGTAAGATGGTTGACATTGGATTTGGATCTACTGACCTAACAAAGTAACACTATACAAGTTGGTGGTCGTACTGCACATTTTTGCCAACTACTAATAAAATAGAACAAGAGAAAGAAGAGGATAAATGAATGCAATGACTGAGAAGACTCAAATTGGAAAGGGATATAAAGAAGGCTAAATGTATTCTTTTGCATGAAGGATCCTAATCAACACAAACTCAAGACCACATCCCACCCAGCAGTGTTTTAGTGCAGGGACTTCTCAGCCCTGCTCCATTCCTGAAAATTATCTCCACATGTCAGTTTCTGGTAATTGGAAAACCCAGGACGTCCTGCGTAACTGCCCTCTGACTAATGGAAACCCTCTGTAAGATACCCTCATGGTTTTTGTTGTCCATGACTTGACTGGTCAGAGCTGTTTTGTCAGTATGAGGTGAATTTGCTCAATGTTAGTCAGGTAGTCAAAATGTTGTGTCTGACTGAAGTAAAGTTTTTGAGATTAGCAGATGATTACCAAATCCAAAATTCTCACGTGACTTTTTTCTTTTGAATTTAACAAATTAACATCCCAAATAACCACAGTTTTGGAGGAATGAGTAGAACCCCTGAAGCAGAGGTTGAAAATCCTACTCATCAGGATGGGAAAATAGATTATTTTTTCTCTCTTTTTTCTGTCCAGGACTGGGTTGTAGTCATAAACTTACTTCCTCAACCTTGAGGCCACCAAGGCCAGATCTCAAAGTGCTCTTCCTTCAGTCATTGTAGTATTGATATTCTGTAGAAAATCACAACAATCTTTTACAGCATGTGACTCCCAGACCTGACGTAAAGCACTGTGGTGTAAAGGTATGTGTACTTGTACGGAACATCTTTGCCATAAGGCCAACATGTTGCTATGTGTGTCTGTCCCTCAGGTGTTGTGACTATGGTGGGTAATTTGTCATGCCGCTGCAGTGATCCTAAGTGTTTATGACAGGTGTCAGATCAAGTTTATGCTTTCTCTGAAGGCTTCATCTCAACTACTTAATCGTCCACTTCTATCTGCAGCAGCAAGGTACAGCGTGGTCTGTGGTGCCATGTTCTTTCTCATTACTGTTGCCAAAAGAGTGGAGAGAGGGTGGGGATATTTTTTTTAAGTTCTTTCATTAGATGGTAAGTCGACTGACAGCAAACAATCTCCTGCTTTTCAAGCATGCACTATTCATCTGTTATGCAATATTATGTCCTGAAAATTAGGCTCACAGAAAAAAAAAAAATCTTTCAAAGAAACAATTATACTTCCCTGATATTCTCCTTAACCAGCATACCAAGGACATTTTACTCTGATATTTTATTAGTGTGTTTCAGGAATAAAAACCCTTCATTGACTTAAAACACCATGCTGTTTGAGATAACTGTAAACATAGAGGCACAATCCTGGCTCTTATTATTTCTATCAACATGTTATTGCTACCAATTTAATTATGTCCACCAGGAGTTGTTACACACTATGCAGCATGCATTATATTATGTTATTTATATCATGGTAAAATTAGAAATTGGATGAACTCGCAGATATGTGTTTATACATATGTTTATCTTCATTAAAAACAACACAATATTTACCATTAATTCCTAATCAACATGATACCAGCTGGCAAAAAACGTGCTACTAATCAGTTTCATTACCAACATAGCAATGGCAGCCAGTTGACAATTCTTTTTTAAAACTAATCCGTAAATTTTGAATGCATAAATTGACATGCAGTTATGTATGTTTATTCAAATGCATATGTCCATATACAGATGTAAGCCACCAAAAAAACCCTTCATGAACAAAGGCGGCCAATAAAAGAACATTAGATTTGAACAAAGGAAGATGAACATTATGATGAGTTATATTATTATACACTATATGAGTACACTGACAGTACTTTATCTAAAGAGACTTTTTCTTCTATTTAGGAAGAAAAAAAATCACATTTTTCCTTAATAAATAACAGCTTTAGAAAAGCAAAGAATAACACTTAACAGGTCAGATGTTAAATGTGAATATTAATATAGATATTTTTTAAACAACAATTTGTCCTCTCTTGACTTAAAACAAGTTGTGCAAGGGAAAAAGAAAAAGTGAAACAAACCAAGAAATAAAGAAGGATGATGTTTTCTTTGCTTACAATTAGACACACTTTATAAAACTTATTAAAAGTAGATATTTCTTAAATTTAAATTTAGAAAAAAAATGTCATTAAAAAATTTAACCCTTTTATTGTCTGACATGACATATACACAGGAAATTCTTTTTTTATATAGTTTGTTTTAAAATTTTACATTTCTTTTATTGAATCAAACTTTCTTTTTGATTCTTTTGACTATGGGTATACAGAGGACTCAGAAATTCACATATCATATATGATAAATGCAGCATTATACTGTTAAATATGTTGTTTTTAAGGTTTTTCCCCTGTCAGAAGGTTCTGTCATATGTAAACATGTTTGACATATTGTCATATTCATAAATCTTTTTCAGTGAAACAATGCTGACAGGGTAAGTGGTCATAATTGTCAACTTCAGTAGAGCTACATATGATGATTAATACACAAAGCTGCAAAGTTAAAAAAAAAAAAGGTAATTTAATAGCCACTAATAAACAGTCTACAGCTGAATTTAAAAATTATGATTATTAATCTGTAAAAGGTTAAAGCATAAATCACATATAAGGCAGTCAATATTTCATTTTTACCAATACGGTTATTTACCAGTATATTTCTGTGTTGTAGCTGCAGTTCCCTGTGTAGTAATGACTGAACTGGTCCTTCCCAGGTGTTTCTCCTCATGCTGGTGACTTAAAAGATGCCAGAAGCTGAAGTTTTTTCTGCTCTACATGTTTGCCACTGCTTCTTCACTCCAGCCCTAATCATTACAGAGTCTCTTTAGATCAAGTACACTGTCAGTGTACTTTTAATTTTTGTAGATGACAGTCCATAAAAACATAAACCATAATATTCATCTTCCTTTCCTTTAAATCTAATGTTCTTATATTGACAGCCTTTGTTCATGACTGGTTGTCCCATTGGTTTTTCTGAACACAGTTTGCTATTCATTTCCAAAATGCTGGTGCAAACAGGAATTTTAAATGCTGTTCCATAAACTGTAGGGAGTGAAGGCCCTGCGATGTTTAATAGTGAAGATGCAAAATTCACAAGAAAATAGAAAATATGAATGTTAATTTATGCAGTGCATAAACTGATTTTAAAACATTTATTTATTTATTTTACTGCTGCTTCCATTCTGGTGACCAACCAGTACTGTTTGATATCTGTCAAATTTGTTTCACACTTTGGTCAACAACAATAGTTGCAAGGAGACGCCTCAGACCCCTGTTTCTTTTGTAAGTGTTCTTTTTTTTTTGTTAATTCCGTTTAATTTAACTCTTCTCCACTAAAGAAGCTCAAAACTTAACAATGGCAGTAACAATGTTTGGTTGGTGGCATAATCTCACCACCAGCTCCTGACATCACTAGGTCCTGCATCTAGCCCAGCAGACTTTTCACACCAGAGTAGCACTAGTTTTCCTCTGAGCTGCTGTTTTCATCATAGCTGGCTGTTAGGAAAAAAAAAAAAAAAAAAAGAACTGGATTTAAGTTTGGTATCACCTCTGAACCTGGGCTGGATCAGCTTTAGTGGAAAAGGTCTATTTATGAGATTATTAGAGACTGGTCTCTTGTCTAGGCCTTGTAACAGTTGGGATGTAACTCCAGGATAAAGTAGGTATGCAATACAGGTGGAGCAATCATTGACAAGGAGTCACTGATATCTCACAGGTAAGTTAAAAAAAGAAACCTGAATATTTTTCAATTAACATTTTCCATTCAAGCAAAAGAAACCATAACCTCCAATAAAATTGAACTCTCTTAACTGCACTTAGTCTGCAGTTTACTGCACTTTACTTGAGTGTTTTTTTTCCAGTTGTAAGTCCCCTTGGATCAATATGTCTGTGAAATGAAATGTAAAATTTCAAAAATAAAAAATGCTGGTTGTTTGTTCTGGAATACAGTGGAAGATGGACAATGCAACTCTGGAGGCTCAGTGGAAGAAATACAGCATCTGCAGATGATTTTAAACTGAAATGTTGATTAATGTGCACTATCCTTTACGAATAAATAAAACTCTTAAAAACACATCATTATTATGTTCATATTATCCACCTCCAGTAAACAACAACAACATAGATTACTTTTCATGTATGCTTACAGATCCGCCTAAGAGAAAAACAGCAGTATTTTACGCAACACTAGTTACCAATGTGAAATATTTCAGGAAGGATTCTGGACTCTTTGGAAGGTAGACCAGCAAGTGTCTCTTACCTGCCACCCACAGAGAAATCGGAGATGGCATAAAAATATGAGCGCAACACTTTGGCATCCTTGAAAAACTCGTCCCCAAAGGTATTGAGCCTATTCAAAGAGATGAGCAGGTCGGTGGCTGTCACCAATTCCTGGAAAAGAAAAAAAAAAAGAAGGGTATAAGACAAGACTAACAAAGCAAGAGAAAAAACCCAACAAGCTGAAAAAATAAAACAACCCTCTCATTTCACAGACTAAATAGGAATGGGATGAAACCACAGGGACAGTTTGTGGGCAGCTGCATTTTGAGAAGGGACAAGGAAGGAGTAAGAAGGGCAAGGACACAATGGGCTTTAGTCAGGAGAAGCAAAAGAGGAAAGATTATGTAAAGCTGAGAGGGAAAACAAGAGATTAGCTGAAATGGGGAGTCGGTGGATCAACAGACAGGGGCGGTTGCACAATGTGAAGAGAGGAAATGACTTGATCCGTGAGTGATAGGAGTGAAAAAAAGAAGGGGATTAATGAGGACAAAAGCTGAAGACATGAAAAACACAAATGTTGCTGCATCACTTTCCTGTAACTGATTGCACTCGACAAAGCTCCCAATCCTGATATGATATAAGCTACTCTCTTTGAACCCACTGCGAAGATAGTCGGGGTGAAACAACTGCACAAGAAGGGGCCAGGCAAAAAAAAAGATAAAGCAGTATGAAAGAAAATGGGGAGTACAATAGCTGAGCGGAAGATAAGTGAGGCCAAAGAGAACAAATGAGAGCCCATATCCACAAACAACTTCAAAACAAATAGCTGCACAGAAACTTTTTGTTTCTCGGCTGCTGTGGGAATCTGTGGTAGTCAGCTCCAATCCAAACAATATTGATAATGCAAATAAAACAAAAGAAAAAAAAGTTACTCAGGCCAACTTTAACTTTCCTTTCATTATATATAGTAGAAACCCAGGTTATTTATTGTTTTTCTCATAAATGCATTACATTTGTTTAGGGCAGATTTTACTGATTAGTTTGAAAAGTTCACTTAAACCTCGCAGACAAATACACAATATGTATGAGTTGCTGAAAAAAACCCCAAAACAAAACAGGTACATTTCTTCACTTGCTGGAAACTGGTTGTGTCAATATCCTTTTCCTGTAGCATCTCATATCGGAAGAAGAGCTGTTGGAAAGACATTAAAGATGCACTGGCATTTTCATGTCGATTGTGCCATTTTTACAGTCAAAGCCCGGGTTCATCCGTATGCTTTATACAGTCAAGTGCAAATACTATGCTTCCTCTGTATTATTTACTTTAGGATAAAGCAAGTATTGAAGATAAGATTTAACTTTATTTACTTTCATAATAAAAATAATTCTTTAAAAACTTAGGGTTTGTTCTTCCTTTTTTTATTTAGAAAAAATAAGTCCCCCGGCACTGCCACCTATTCCGGGTAAATCCCTGGGTAAAGATAATGGATGGATGGATGGATGGATGGAAAAAATAAATCAATTAGAATAAAGAAAGGGGTGTAAAGTTAAAAAAGCCAGAGATTTTATTTTTAGTTTGTATTTAGCAGCCACATATTTGTCCTTGTACAGTTATTTCTCCATTTAAGTCCTGAAACAAATTCCTAAAAACATCAAAACAATAAAGCTTTCACTACCCTCTAATGTTGTCTTTACTTCAGCAGTACAAAGGGCTATCCTCATATCGAAATATTAGTTGTAAAATCTATTTTGATCATTTGTTTGCTAGCTTTAGGAAGTATTGTTAACCTCCCAAATCATCCTAAAAACATAGGGGTCCATTTTAAATGTCTTTAAGTTTTTTTATTTACTTAGTCTAGACTTTACACGTTTAGCTTGATTTGAATCAATGTCATGAGAGTGCTATTCCAAACCAATTTCTGGATTAAAGACTTATTCCTTAATTAAAATTGAAACCTGCTTCAAGTTCTTCATACTTTTTTGATCCAAAAAGCAAAAATTTAAGGTAAACCTTTGTCAGAACTAAAGAAAAATGAGTTTCAATAGACCATGAAGAAAATAATTTTTACTTTTGCCTTCCATTGCTTTTCTTGCAAAACAGAATAGTTAGGTACTCTTTGTTCAGCAAGTGAAGCAAATGGCTTAATTGGTAGATGGGAAGAAATGAAATAAAGATGACACTTCCTGACCCTTGGAGAATTTCTTCCCAGGTACCTGCTGCGATGGCTCTCAGCTTTAAATAGCCTGAGGAGCTCTGAGGAAAAAATATAGAAAGAAGTTAACTTTTTAAAGGGCTTCATCTTCGGAGTCCTGTTTGGTCAGTGTTACCATACGGATTCTTACAATTCGACCATGATTGGTTCCTGCATTTCCAAGATACATATTTGCCTGAGAGGCCTTAAACTCATTTTAAAACATTTGGGGCTGTATGCGGCCACATGACTTTTGTGTTTACGCCTCATTTATGCGTACATCTGGCCCCTGGTAAACATCTGAACTAAAGCATTTATGTGGTAATAAAATGATATCTTTTATCATGTCTCTTGCTCAGACAGAAATTTCTCGGTCACAGCTTTTCTTACAAAAGATTAAGCCTTGTTGGCAGAAGACTTAATTTAAAAATCCACATTCTCATCTCTCCGGATATTTGCTTTCTCCTTAAGACCAAAAGTCAGAGCATCAGGAAAATTGCATTCCTGTCCTGAGTTTATGTGATTAAAATGTACAAACACTGGCCTTGTTGAGATG
>JAOWBL010000004.1:3402908-3415393 GCA_028564865.1 Zenarchopterus dispar | reverse complement strand
CCCAGAAGGATGAGCTGAGCATGGGTGGAACTGATATGGTCCCAGTTTCTGTATGCTATTTGCATACATACTACCTTGTTCTAAAGATTTACACGGTATTTACATCTTTGAAGAGGTGTGTTTAAATTTCTGGACAGTTTTTTGTTTGTTTTTGTTGTTTCAGTAATAGTATGTGCTTCCCTCCCTTTATCTCCCTGCTGCTTAGCAAAGGACACATTAAAGTGTCACTCTTGACCATATCCAACTGAGCTGCCTGTATACGTAGCTCGAGTGGGAACCAGCATGCCAACCATTAAAGATGGCTATGCCCCACCATCTGTATTTTGACAATTTACTGTGTGGAAAGGAGAGCTCTTTTGCATTCCACCACAGCTTTGATTTTGCATCAAAGACGGTGGCTGATTTGTTTTTGCTTCAGCTCACTACACCCATCTGTCCCTTCACCCTTAAAATAGAGGAGGAATGTGAGATTTAATGAAAGAAATGGTGCAATTGATCTGTCTTTTATTCTAATGGGAGAAGAGATCAGTCAATTACGGGTCTTCTCATCTTGTTTAAAAGGATAGCAGAAGGCGAGAGGTGGAATGGAGTAGAGAGAGTGTTTGTCTTGCAGGTCTGCGGAGAGATTTGCCACCCGAATCCATGTATTCTTAGCTTATATTGATCCTCCACAGCTGTGTAATCAAAAGGTGGATGGCATCCAAACCATATTGGAATACAGCCAGCAACACCATTAGTAGTCTGGTCTTAATGTTGCAAAGCTTTAAATACTGGCAAAGCGCTATAGATTTCATCTTATTTGAGCACAAAAGAAAATATATCTATATTATTAGACTAATCATTATTGTCAGAAAAGTTATCTGCACTATTTTCAAGCGTGACAACAAACATATTCCATCACAGAGCAAAAGTGACAACAGTACAACAATGCAACAGAAATTGATTAAATAAGGAAGTGCTTACATTTATATTCCCACCTGTATATCACATTTTTTCAGGCTTTCATGTCAAAGAGTTTCTGCATGTAATGTAATAAAAAACAGGTAGGTTCAAAAACAAAATTAGCCCCCTCCTTAAAACAGGAATATTAACATACTAAACATTAAATGCTTTAGAAAAATATCACAGCTCTGTTTTGTGGTTGGACTACGAGGGATTTGTACATTTGTAGCCCTTTGTTCTGTTGCTCTCTGTGATGCCTCTCCCCCCTTTATTTCTCAGCACGTTTGGTTTGCAGTGAAAACTTAATAATTGATAACTTGATTACTTCAGGCACTTGGTCTGAATCCTGACACAATTATACATTGAGTGGTATTCCTTGGATGAATACTGTAGATGAATAGACTACTGCATCAGTCTTAAATTATTCATCTTGAAAAAGTGATTAAAATCACCTGGCGTACACACATGTGGACATCACACATTGTGTTGTCTATATCATAATATTTAATTTATTAATGGGGGCCCAAAGCACCAAGAATTTTTTTAAAAAATGCACTGGGTCTTAGGACATTAAGAGAGAGGAAATCATTTGGAATCAAACCCATGGTCTTTACTTTGTTGGAAACATAAAGTTATAAGGAATTGTAGTGTAAGATGACTGGGATGTGGTTTGCTGATTTTTGCTGAGAGCAGGAACGGGAGACCTCAGCACAGAGATAATACTTACTAGAAGTACTTAAGATTCCTTACAAAACTGTCATTTAAATATGAAATAAACTATTTTATGCCATTTTAAAGTCATTCTCCTTGCCAGGTATAATGTTAATGGTCACTGTAATTTCACTGGTTTAAATAATACCTAGTCTTTTTTACAACTTTGGTTCAAATAAAGAATATTATTCAGTGAGCTAAAAATACAGTATTACTCTTCTGTTGTTTCACACATTTTTTCCACTTTGTGGAGTGTGTCAATAATTATATATATTTAGTTTGAACCAAATTACAGACTGTGAAAATTCTTGTTTTTTTGTTTGTTTGTTTTTTTTTGTTTGTTTAAGAAACCTGCAGTATAAAAGTTTTAAATCACCCTCATGCTAAAGATAAGCACACCACCTACGACTGCCACACTCAGTTCTCAAACTTATCAGACTCCTTAATATGTCACTAGGATGTAATAAAATCAAGATGAGTGGCAGTAAATGTTCAGTGGCTTGAAAACTTTGACAAAACAAAATAACCTGCAATTTACTCTTCCAAATTATAAGGGTAATTTAAAATCATTCTGATTCTTCACTTTTGTTTTTCTATGAAAAGTAGGGATCACAATCAAACATATTCCTCAGGTTTGTGCAAACAAATAAGGAATTTGATTGCAGGAGACTTTCTTTCACAAGGTTCAGTACAAAGTAAAATCAAAATAAATGAATAAAATAAAATCTAGAGCATGCATCAATCTTTTTTAGCCCCTTTTCTGATAGCGATACCCAGGCTTTGTAAATTAGCCTATTATGTGATACCAATCCGATATCTCTGATGTGTGTTAGCAACTGAAGGCATCAGGCTTGACAAACATTATTTCAGTCACTTTGTAAGACAAACTGTCACGCAGTATCATACAGATGTAAATATTTGTGTTATTGACTGCACAGGCTGAACAACACTGACTATGTTCACATCAGGCCCAGATCTCCTTAAACTGTGTGAGATATCACGTTTCATTGTGTATGCAGGTCAAATCCACCGGCATCTGATTATAAGTCACATTTCAAAAATAATACAAACATTCACCAGTGTAAGAAAAAAAAGTAGAATTGGGGACTAAGGTTTGCAGAGTAAACAGTCATTATCATCCTTTTATCCCCTCTCTCCTTTTCTCTGAGTTAGCACTTTTACGTTGTTTTTTTTTCTTGTAAGACTTTGTCCAGGATTGCTGCTGAATCACTTCCTAGTGATTATCATGAGGTACACCTTTTTTGTTTGACTAATATTTCCATTTTGTTAGATTTCTCCTCATGAAGTTGGAACACGTTTCAAGATAGCCAGGAAGCTGTTAATTACAACTCTTGGTCTTTTAGCTGTCTTTCTTTGGAGAAGCATTATTAGCCTTTGCTCTTTGCTATTTTTTCTGTATTCCATTACTCTTTTGGAAATTTATTCCATTAACCAATTAAAAGATTACAATTTAATTATTTTTTTTCCACCTGACTTGTTGTTACTTGCTGTCTGAGTTGGGAGTCTTAACATGCCCCTTGAGCACACCAGTCATTCTTCAAATACTTTGACAGTTAAGTTGACTTATAATGAGCAGTATACTGGCACAACAAAGAACATATTCTAAATATATTATATTCAGAATTTGGCAACACTTTAAAAGTGACCTGAGGGGATCCAAACAATACATACAAATACAATTATGTTCTCAGCATCCAAAGTTCTTCTAAACAGATCATAATGTTATTAATTCAGTGTTTTGGGCATTTCCTTTCCATGAGTTATGTAGCTGAGCAATAAGGGAATATTCTGGTATCAAAATGAAACTTTTTTTTAAAAACTAAATATTAAGGAGTCTAAGCTTTCCAAACAACATGAAGTGAAGTAGTTTTGAATTATAATGCAAATATGTTTGCAGCACGTTAGTGTTACCATTTAACATCTAAACAACTGACTATTTTAAGCCTCTGAGGAGTCTGAAAATTGTCATTTGATTTATGTGATGGTGCAGATAGGGACTTTACATATAAACTGAGGTCATTTTTAGTTTGCATGTGCACAACAAGTGTGTAAAAGTGACTATTTGTACACAAATCTCTGTCCAGTCAGTGGCTACCAATCTTACACGTACTACTGTTAAAGGATGGAGAAGGAAGAGAGTTCATGGTCTCTAATTCACTTGAACTGGATAAGCACTTGCACATTTATAATAGAATAAGCAGGGGTTGGAAGCAGAGCCCATGAACTCACCTCCTTCTGTGTCTATTAACAGTAGTTTGTGCGACATTAGTAGTTGACTTGTACAGACTTACCACATGACACCTGTGACTGGACAGAGATGCTTGGACAAGACCTTTTTTGTGAGCTTTTAAGCTTAGGCCTTCTGGATCAGACCAGTGAAGGTTTGAGCAACTTTAAAAAAAAATTCCCCAAATTCTTCTTTCACTTAAAACTCATACTTTAAAAAAAAAAAAAACTTCTCCGTCTGTGAGTATTCACTGAGTCTGGCTTATTTAAGATTAAAGCATAAGTCCACCAAATGGACCACAATTCTTCCTCTCATAGATTGTTGATTTTCAGACTATACCTGCTTTCAGACGCTTGTATTTGTTTAATTTTATCTGCATAATTGCTCATGTTCATAAATTTAAGTCCTTGATCCAAACCTAAACTACTGTCCAGACTTTTCCAGTCTAATATAAGAAACAGAGACTGGCCCAAATGTAGTGTAGTTGCGTGTACTTATTAATCATAAAAGGACAGTCTAATAATCTCCTAGGTAGGAAACTAGATGGCAGCTGTGTTTTCTTAGAGTTCTTGCAAAAAAAACTAGCGTAAGAGGTAAAGAAATGTAGTACTCGCTGGTTGGAGAAAAAGAAGGTGGAAGAGAAAGATGAGACAAAAAAAAAGATTCTTGTGTTTGTGGAAGAAATCCAGAGGTCCTTTTGGACTGAGGGTTAAGAGGCTCTTGCTAAGCCACTGACATATTTCTTTTTTTTTTTTTCCATTCACTTTCTTTTCATTGTTGTCCCAGCAGGACAGAAGGAGGAGAATCTCTGAAGCCAAATCCAGTTCTTCCTCTTTCAAGCAACTGTTTGTCATCTTACTGACAGGAGCCCTGCCACACAATGTGCCAAACCCATAACAGCACTAAAGCTAATCCAATAGTGCATTTAATTCCTATTTCCACTTGCTGCAGATGCACGGGAACCTCACACTGCAGAGATGAGCAGAAAATGTCGTGCTAATCCTGCTGCTCTGTGCAGTTTAGCGTACGCTCGAGAGCTGATGTCGCTTCACCCCTGCTGTCTACCCTTCATCTTCTCCAAGCTGAAATTGGATTCACTCTTAAGGAAAGCCGATTCTTTCGACTCCGCAGGAGATTGCGAAGCCAGCGCCCATTCAAAGTGCAGTGGTTTATGAGCGGGGAGGTTTTTATCAGAAGACAGCATCTGGCAACGGAAAAGTGTGCGTTATGGTGGAACGGGGGTGGACTTGAAGTGTGCACTGAGGCGGAGAAGTACTTGTCAGCTTCATCACCCCATTTTCCTCCTGAATCATAAATCTTTGTGACGTTCACCATACAAATAATTGAAGATACATCACGCTACAGCTTTAGGTAAAAGAGGCTACCCCTTTGGTTGAGAGTCAGGCTCCATTGAAAGGTTTCTAAGATTTGACATATCAAAACTTGCAAGGAGGAATTTAGCTGTGCTGATCACCTTTAACTTGATTTGTTACAGACATATATGGTAAATTGAGTATTCTGGCAGGCCTAAAAATCACACCTCCTCCAGTACTTAGGTTGTGGGAGATTACTTCCTTCACTGAGGTTGGAAGTTGGCTTCTGGTTATGCGAGGTTACACTTCGTACTATCCACATATCCCAAGTGACTCCTCTTATTTAATGAGGTGGAGGAGGACAGGCTTCACAGAGGTGCTTCTCTAGCTTTGTCAAATATATTTTCACTCGAAGCTTAAGGAGGAAGGTCAGACAGAAGAATGTCATTATCATTAGTGTAGACTTTGTAACAGGTCACTAATAAAGGCTGATCAACGCAATCCATCGCTCCTATTGAAATTGAGCAGAACTGTTCCTATGATATAGACTCACTTCATAAAGGGGAACTTTTATTCTGTTGTAAAGATGAAGGGTAAAAATAGCAGAGCACAGCAAGGAATAGTGGAAAGCAATGAAATGATCAGTGGGAGTTTGGATATGTTGTCCACATCCCCTGAATCAGATCTTGACAGAAAAAAAAGTACTAAAAAAAGTGTTTTCTCATCATTTCACTCATGCTGGGGTCAATTATTGCTTTTGCTTCTCCTGGCAGCAGGCTGATTCATTGTGCTGTTGTTTGCTCAGATTTGATTGATGACGACAAGGGCAATAAACAGTTTTTCTTGATTAGCACGGAACTATGAGACAGTGCATACTCATCAGGTTAGTTATATGTTTATGTATATATTTTTTTTATTTTTTCTGTTGTATATTTTTATATATGTATATTATTCAAATTATTTTATTCTAAATTTACACTTGTTTCTGTATATTATGCTGCTGAAACACAATACTTTCCCCTGAGGGATACATAAAGTATCTGTCTATCTGTCCATCCATCCATCCATCTGTAATTTTACAATTGTGCTGTAATTACACATATATTACCCTTAATTTGATGCCAGTATTATTCAAATATGTCTTGTGGTGGCTTAGATACACTAATTTGAAATTAGCTATTTTATTTTCAAGCAGAAATCTCAAAAATAAGCTTCATTAGGAGAGCTGAAAATTTTGGCATGCTTCTGAACTGATCCATCTGATCGGCAACAACCGTCTCAGCGGGATTAATCATTGATTTCTGTACATGACAGAGAATGCATCAGCTGTAAATGCAGGCTAATTTTTTTCCTGGTGTGATCTTGTGCCCACATTTTCTCAAACGTTTTTCATTGTTTCTTAATCATATGGCTTTGTATGAAGCAGCCTAACTAACCGAGAAAAAAAAATACTTAGAAATGCAAATAATGCCAAAATTTCTTACAGCAAGTACAGCCCCTGATAAACACACACAACATCAAAGAGCGAGAGGGATAAAAGTCTTGAAAAGTTTTTCAGTTTGAGCAGAGAAATTTAATACACATAGATTGATGCAAGCATGCATAACCAAAACCCTGTCAAAGAGAAAGGAGTGGCTACATTAAGTGCCTTATTTAGTCACTTTTAGCCAGACTTTACTGTGCCCAACCCTCACAGACTCACCCTCAAGAGGCTGACATTAATTCAACACAACCCTCTCTAGGCTTCATCAATGTTAATCAGAGCTAAACATAACACTAGACTCCCTTCAGCTGCTTTGAAAAAGGCTTAAAGGCATACATATACATGGATGGCTACAGGATGTTTGTTTGTGTAAATGTGTGTGCAGTGGAGGGGCTTTAATGGCGAAGTCAGTGCTTGAAGTCATGCCTGGGAGCTATATGCAGTTGTAAACTTTACAAGAAGTTATAAACCACAGTTAACAGGCCACGAAAGCTGGACTTGTATCTACTGGACAGTAACACTGGTTTTTAGGATAAAGGTAATTACATTGTGTTCAGTGAAGTACAATAGCTAGCTATGGCTGCCTGAATCAAACTGAAGCCACTAAAGCTTGCCTAGGGGGTGTGACCACAGGTTCTGTGCCCACACTCATTATTCTTAAAGGCTGATACTTCTTCCTGCCATTCTTCTTCTCTGTTATTGCCATCCCAAACAGTCTCAATTTCAACTGCTTTACAGTCCCAACAAGGTGGAGTTTTCAAAATCTATGAGAGCAATGGTGTCGAATTGTTCTTTATTGAAAAGGGTCAGTGAGAAAGGAGGATGACATGCAGCAAAGGGCCAAAAGGCAGGAATCAAATGTGGACCAGCTGCAATGAGAACATACAGCCTCTGTGTATGAGACGTCTGCTCACTCCGCTGAGCAGTCGCCTCACACCGTATATGTTTATCTGCTGTGGAGAAGGATGTTTGAATATCAGGGCCAGTGGAGGCTGACTCACTTTTGGAACCAGCCCCTACTGGTTATTCAGAGAACTGCAGCTTGTGGCAGTTGTGCAAGCGATTTATTTTTTAAAATCAGACCTTGCACTTCCTTAGCCCTTATAATTGTGCATGTACCAAAGTTTCTTGCTGTACTGAAACCTGAAGGCTGTTCCTTACTTGGAGGATGCTTTGGATTAAAATCCCTGTTTTCACAAAGCTGAAAGCCTCAACAACAGGTGTTAAAAGTGACTGGAATTGAATCACATTCAAAGGGAAATTATATTGTTTCACTATGAAGTATTGAAAAAATATTAATTATGCTAAATCAAAATAAAATTTGAAATATTAGAAGCATATCCTAGAGAAAGGCAGGAATAAAATCTCCAGAGATCACATGAGTGATGAGTGCATCACACAGTTGTGTTTGCTGCCTAGCAACAATTGAGCTGCTGATGTCATAGGTGATGCAGGTGAGTTCCCTCGGTAGAAAACACAAACAAATGCTTAAGGCCCATAATTCAGTGTCTGTGGCACCTAACATCTCATTTACTGTACCAGGTCTAGTACACTTTCTGGTGCTAACAAGCACTGGAATCATTCTTTTTTTTTTTTTACTGTTAGTGCTCTATCTGCAGTCTGCTTGTATGGTCCAGAAGCAGATAAAGAGACAATGGAGAACTGAATATGTTCCTCCAGCCAGGATTTAGTGAAACACAATTCTGAATTCCTGATATTCCAGTTATGTCACTGTCAGCAGTGAGAGCTTGTCCATTTCTGTTATCAGTAAGCAAACATTACCTATGACGGTTGAAGAAAAAAGCTGGTTAAAACTTCTTCCTAATTACTCTCCATTTTGCTCTCGACCTAAAACTATATCTCCTCTTTAACTCCTTTTGGTTTGATGCCTTGTCTTTTCTGCACATTTACTGGGGTTTTTTAAGCTAAATCACCAAGTCCTACATGTAAGCATCTCTCCCGGTGCCATGCTTATTCATCTAAACAATTGTTAAAAAGTGCCAAAAATATAAGAAAAAAAAGAACTGAAACAATATTGAATCTAAACCAGTGTAGACAAACATTTTAAACACATCAAAGATTTAACATTTACGCTTCAGCAAAATGGATTGAGAGAAAAAGATCATTGCAGTAGATGTCTTACGATAAAATTCATACTCACCTGCAACACCAGGCTTTGGTCAAAGTTGTAAGCACTGGGCCGACCTTCCAGGGTGGAGAAAGCCACATTTCCTCCAGTGAGTGGAGAGATATCACTGAACTCGTCTGTACATAAGGCTGTCCTTTCATCATCCCCTGGGCGGATATAACCTTTAGCATCCTTCCCATAGGTCTTCCTACAAGAAGCGCTATAATATTGGTAAGGTAACCAAGGTCCATCCTCTTTTGTCCTCTTGTAAATGGCAAAGCTTTCTGGCCGACTGGTGTAGAATTTCAGTCGTACGTAGGTTATCTCAAAGGCTTTTCCTATGGAAAACAGATATGATTATCCTTAATTGGAATCATTACAACAATTTGTATTCAAACTAGTTGTATTGCTGTTATGTGGTCAGATTAGGTCTGTTATATAAGAGACTGTGAGGTGATAGTTTAATCCCCAGAAGAAAAGAAAAGAAAATGGACACAATTGCAGTAGAAGAATGGTGGATAGGCTAAATTTCCTGTGCCTGTATGCAGGATACATTAATGTCATACCTCCGGGAGTTAAGGAATAAATACGATTATTATTTCACTATTCAGGTCATCACTGGCCCCAATCGTGAAGCCAGGTCAAAAGGAAAGACGCAAAGTCTCATTTATTATAGTAATTGCAGAACAAAACAAGCAAATTGGTAAGAAAAAATCACAGAGAAAAAATCCTGACTGTACTGTGGAATCAGTGCTTGGAGTACAGTCTGATGCAGCATTTGAGGTGAAAAAAGATAGCAGCCAGACTTGTCAAAATGTGAGGGACTGATCAAACAAAACATGACCGGTGTAAGGAGATATGGCATAGAATTAAACAGACTCACAGAGAGATTTAACCTTAAAAAAAGGGGCTTCTGAGAGTTTTGATGTTAAGACTGCTTGGAAAAAAATAGCTCCTACATCCTGCACAAGCTCCATCATTTAGCAGTCTTCCTGGCCATGCAGGTATGTGAGTCACCACCTCACTTACCCGTTTAAAGATGTACAACTTTTACCACAAGATGCGTAAAGGTTAGAGCTGAGCTTTACCTTCACTTTCACATGTCCCCTGAGGTCCAGGAAAATGAATGCTCCTCTCTTTTGACAGAAAAAAGCTCTCTCTTTAACCAGCATTTGCTCCATGGTGCCATTGTTACTTCCACATCAGACTAATAACTGTCCCCTGAAACAGCTCGGTTTAACTTACAGCACATGTGACACTACATCATTCCTACAACACATACTGGTAAATTAAGCTAAAACAACCTCTGTAAAACCAGTAGTTTTCTACAATTTATGTTCTACACCACACACACTTGGATGCAGTAGAAAAGGTCATCACTGCACAGCTAGGATTTGCAAGGTCTACAGTCATGAAGACCCTTCTCAGATTGGATCAGGACATCAGAAACAAAGAACAACGTAGCTGAGATGCTTTGCTGTAATTGGCTATTAGAATAACAGTAACTCGAGTATTTCCCTGAAGCTTATAGAATATGGTACAGCTCTGTGCTTCGCCACTCTGACATAAATTGTACTACACAGGATCATGATGAGGGATCTGATACTCCAAAGAGATGTGATTGGTCAGGGGACTGCTGTTGTATATTCTTACAAAATGTAATAAAAATCCAAATTTTCACTTAGAAAAAATCAACTTTTGTAAAAAGAACACATTTTGGAAACCTTGAAATTGTGGTTTTAAACCCTTTGAGTTAAAGGTTTCAAAGGTTCTGCACACCTGGAAGGCATAGAGCTTGTCAATATTTGGAAAAAAGAAGAAAAAAGTATTTTAGGTCTCTTTGACATCGGCCTTTTAAAAACCAGCAGGGAAACATGACATATTCCATATTAAAGGAAAGTGAACTAATCTTTACACTTGAAAGCCACGAGCCCTAAAAAACTTATATTTCTAACTAGCATTTCAGGCCAGCGTTCATGTATTCTTTTAATCAATCAGCAGATATGCTCCTTTCACATTTTGTTTGTCCAAATGTTATTTTGGGATACAACAATTAACTGTCAGGTCCTTGAAGTCCCACCACGTACCATTTGCTTATGCTTCCAGAAATGCATGATACAAATTCATATAATAACACTCACTAACACATATTACTAGGTTTTCTCTAGTTAAGAATTCTATGAAAATTACATTAATTCTGTATTCATCACTTTATAGAAATTTATATCTAAAAGCACTAAACATTCCCTTTCTCATCTGTCCACTATGTTGCAATTCCACACCACTAAAGTGGCCCAGAAATTAAACACATGGTCCTATTTCTAGATCAGAAGGCCCTTACATGTTTTTGCAGTCACTGCAGTTTGGGGGCAAGTAGTAGATGTTTAATTGAGTGAAATGTGCAGTTTGTGCCACTAGAGACATCTCGTACTGCAGAGAGAAAATGACTGAAGCAGACATACACAATAAGCTTATAGCTGTCTTGATAGAGATTTTTGTCAGATACAGTAGGAACTGTAACAAGAAATAGCCGTAAAGTCTTTTTTTTTAGATGATTTAATGTGTAATTTTCCCTTTTAACATGCCTCTCACCACATGATGCCTTGAGTAGGCTTCTCTGAACCAGATGAGGTAGGCACTTTTTTGTTTGTTCAGGGTAGATTTAAAACAGAAAACGCATAATTTATTTATTTATTTATTGTTACTCAGAGGATCCCCCTATTGCTTTTACAACACACTCCAAGATTTACCTGGTTTTTTTTTTCTTACTCGATCACTCTGTCGTTGTTGAGGTATTGAAGTGTCCCATACTTCAGCAAAGTGATATGTAGTTGTTGCAAAAGATGGCCACAAAGGTACTTTGTGTAGCTTTGCTGATAGCAGGGATGAGCGACTGTAAGAGCTAGACGTTTCCAAACAGTAATCCCATGTAAGTTCAAATGAAACTGATTTTCTAAACGGCCTTTTAGATAGGACCTGGTGGGAGCCAAGCTCTGCCCTGAAACATATTTATTTTTTGTGTTGCATGGTGTAAGAGCATCTCAGCACGACATCAAGCTGACTGTAGTGCAAAGATGCACATACCGTTCCTGAGCCTTGCCCAGAAGTTATAAAATATCGAACTTGTGTGAAGCACACTGTGATGTCATTTTTACCCTCCCAATTGGAGATATCCTGACAGAACAATGGAAGGGAAGCTGGTTTTGTCAGTGACCTTATAGTCTGATCCATTACAAATTTAAAGACATATTGTGAACAAAATCTCTAACAACTTAGGCTGAACAGCTGTGGTTTTAAAGTATAAGATTTTTTTCTGTGTTTACAATTTAGTATTATTTGAAAAGATCGGCTGACCCAGCAGCTCCAAACCTCCACAGTTATGTGACCCTCAGTGGTTGACTAAAAAAAGATTCCCCCTAAGCTTGGTTTTATGCTTGTGTGTAGCAGCTACCACAGACTGTAAAAAAAACAATGGACAAAGCATTAGGTCACCATACTCCTTGGTTTCTGAAGAGTGGTTTTGAAGCCCATCTTTCTTTACACTGAGTGTACTTCCCAGGTTACTTGGGAAGCTGACAGAAACATGCCCACTGTATGTCAATCAAAGTTAGCTTTGGCTACCAGTTCTTTCAGCAGATCCCCACCAAAATATCTCCAGAG
>JAOWBL010000004.1:3390227-3402808 GCA_028564865.1 Zenarchopterus dispar | reverse complement strand
ATGCCCACTGTATGTCAATCAAAGTTAGCTTTGGCTACCAGTTCTTTCAGCAGATCCCCACCAAAATATCTCCAGAGTTGCTGGCAGACATGTACAGCGGAATATACTTTTTAACATACCCTTGATGGTAAAATCAAAGATTACTGGTGCGTTCAGTTTGTGCTGTGTTAATCCAAATGGCTGGTTGCTTCACTAAGTGTGGAAGCAGGATGATTATGGATGAGGGAGTGATAACGGCTAGCCATTCACTTTTTTTACTGGAGCTCTTCTGCTCCTCATCAATACTTCTAAAGCCAGAGCTTTTTTT
The DNA here is from genome assembly GCA_028564865.1 of Zenarchopterus dispar. NCBI lineage: Eukaryota > Metazoa > Chordata > Actinopteri > Beloniformes > Zenarchopteridae > Zenarchopterus > Zenarchopterus dispar. The sequence goes on along the minus strand of JAOWBL010000004.1, from coordinate 3,402,501 downwards.
GATTACAGCAGGTATCCATTTGTGCAACTTGAAATACTAGGTAATATCTACTAACCAGTACATGGAAAGCTTTGTGGTTGCTTAGCAACTGGCACCCGACATGGATGCAATTTGCGCCAAAGCTCCCTTCTCTTCTGTGCTGCGGTCAACCCCCGCAAATACGTACAGCTCACACTGCATCCCATCTGATAGTGATGCCTTTGGAGAAAATGCACCCCAGGCTCCCAACTCTGCACTGCTGTGCCATTAAATGTAAATAACTAAAGGGTACAATCGTACATATTTCATGTTGCATTAGTGGGCCGCGCTGAATGCTACTAAGGATCACAATTTATCCACAGACTACACAACGCATGAACTAAAGGCTGAAATGGTTTTATTACTATAGTCTCTAGGAGCACAGATAGAGATTAAAAAAAAGCAAGAGATAGAGCTTTTCATTGATTGTATCCCCCCCAGATTAATATCAATTTTTAAAAATTGTAAAAAGTATATGAATACACAGTCTCAGTACCTGCTGGATGATGTCCCTAGATTTCCATTTGAGTTGTTATGGGAGTAATTGAGCCAACTAAATTGTGCTGCAATTTCTGTTGCATCATAGCTGAAGAAGTGCAGTGTAGTTTTTGAAGGTGTATAAAAAGTTAGAGGATGAATCTACCAGGTAAAGCTGCATACTGCACCTAGATATGAGTTCATTTTCTTTACATTACCTTCTGCAGGGACAACTTTATTGAAGAGGTAATGGCAAAGCGGTTGCTGTCTAGATATGAAGGCTGACAATTTAGGCCGATGGATTCTTATCTTGGATGCCATTTTAAGTTCTAAAAAAGGAAGTTGTGCTGTATTTCTAAAAAAAAAAAAAAAAAAAAAGTGGTGTATCACACTCTAATGAACTATTGTGAGACTTTATTTCAAGATTTAAATAATTATGTCATGAGACAGGGATTGCCTTCAATTTGGGTTTAATCTACCTTCGACTAAAGGGATTATGTGCATTCATAAGTAGGAAAGCTTGACAATAAGGATCAGGATGTCACTGGCCCAGCCAATGGGAAACTATGATATAGATGTTCTAGAGTTAAGATGTAAATGGGCATTGCAAGCGAAAGTGTTGTGAGGACACAACAAACAGAGACATACTTGTTGCGGTTTTTCTAATTGATGACTTCAATATTCTTTTTTTGTTTCGTTTTTGGTTTGGAGCTCAGTGCTCCATTTCCAACCAGCAACAGATGTATACATTTGATTGGATCAATCGTCCAAGTTTGACCACTGAATCAATCAGAAGACACTTAAAACAACATCAACTCTTTTTAAGCCCTTGTCTGATACTTTTCTGTATAGTTCTAAAATAATTACAAACTTGAGGTGTTATGAGTGCAAAGAAAGTGTAGACGTTACCCAGATTAGGCACAAATGACTGGAAATAATTATTTGACACCAACTTTAAAGGAAAAATGCAGAAGTAAATCAACCTGAGGTTTATAACTAGCTGGTAATGAGTGTCACATGTTTTAGGGAACAAAATTTTAAATTAGAAAAGAATGTATGTTTAAAGTATAAAAGATTTGATAGCCAAAAGGTAAGAAGTGACATCAGAATAACATGCTATTTTAAGCCTCTAACAATAAATGTTCCTTTCTAACTCAAAACTGCTATGATTCATATAGTTTTGCTCCTCAGCAAAAGTTTAAACTTATCATTAAGTAAGAGACTAGTGTTGTTTTAATTCTGAAATATTCCTTTACAGAGTGCCATTTCTTATTGTTTACTCTGTGTAGAGAGTTCAAAAACAATCTGGGTATCATATAAAGAAGACTTGCAGAAAGATTTAATGAACACGAAAACACACTGAAAACCTTAAATGTTGTCCAACTTGACAGAAGGTTAACTGGGAAGACACAAACTCGGACCATACTGAGATTCAACAGGCTTCTTTTATATTTTCATTTCCATCTTTAGACTCTAAGCTGACATTGCTCAGCACATTCATAGAGGAATGGGATGCACTGATACAGCTATAATAGCATCTGTTGCTTCACTCTGCCAAGACAGAGCCAGACATCTTTTAATGGTATCTTCCTTCCAGGAGTCCTAAGATCATTTAACTTTCATTTATTCCCTGCATGAGGTGAGCTCAGCCCTGCTGAGGCGACAAACATAAAAGATTCAGAAGATGGAACATGTGCTGGATTTCCTCTGTGATGAAATGCAGACTAATTGCAAAGGATATTTGTACGTTTCTATGGTTAATGTTTAATGACTCGTGAATCGTGCTCATGGACCACCATTTTTAGTGTATTCATTAGTTAATGCATGCACATTAGTGGGCATTCATTAGTGTTTATGGCTATATGAGGAGTGATTGAAGTTACTGAAGCCAAATAGAACAGGTCAGACTATGTCTGCATCTGACAATCTTTTTTTTTTTTCCATGTTGTCTGTTTCTGAGTCATCATGTTAACCCAACACAGCTGCTCTTGTCTGCTCAGACTGAGACTAAACACCCCACAAGTGCTGTACGTTATTTACAGTCTGCTCAGCCAGAGCAGAGGGGTTTTCTGATAAGAGAGACAAAACAAAACAGATGGGAAGATTTATCTTAAAATCGTGCAATACTTTGACGTCTTAAAACTAATTCTTATTCACATACAGAGGAGAGTTTCTGCAAATGTGAGCCAATAAATTGGCTTTCAAAGCAACTGGTGGGGGAAACTTATCTCTATTTTACATCAGAGGCAGGATGTTGCTTTTCTTTGACGGCACTGAATGAGAACCAGCTGTAGACATCAATGTGTGTTGATAGAATTTGTGTGTGTGTGTCTCCTTCACACCAAGTCTTTGTGGGAAAAACCTGACCCCAATTTCTTACCAATAAACCAGCATTTTCTGTTTTTTTCCCTTCCCCCAATCTTCTTCCTCATTATGTTTTGTTTACTCCACATGAAGCAGCTCAACCCGAGCTTTTCGCTCTCCTCTTCCACAGAACCACACTGACCTGGCTGCAATGTGTGTCCCTGCATCCTGCTGCTGTGTTTATCATCCCAGCATTTGCCTATATTCCCTTCAGAAAGAGCTTGTTTTGTTTGGACAGGCGAAGGAAAACATTCATGATGACGGCACCCCCCACCAGCAGCCCAGATGGGCCACGGGGCTTTCATATGCACTGAAAAGATGTCACATATACATAATTTAGCGTTATTCAGCGACATAACATGACGTACTATAGAAAAGGCAATCATCATCCATTTAGGGATAGAGGGTTAAGACAGAAACACGAAAGGCACCGGATACAGCAAAACACATGCTCAGTGGGAGCAAAGGTCAATTTAGTCTGGGGGAGATAGACATGTTGGTGTTGGGATTTTCTGAAAAATAACAAACCCTCCAGACAAGGCAGAGCTTAGCTTTGTAGCAGCAGTGATGTAAGTTCTTTCCAGGAAAAGAACTAGCCGGAGAATACAAACAACAAAGCTTCAAAACATAGCCAGACATCTTTGAGCCATTGGAAATCAATATACTCCTTTTGATGGAACCACTTCCTGCTTTAAAAACCATGTGATGTAAGTGTTTGTCTTTGGTCAGAGATGTGACTTTTTCAACTCCTGTCAAAATTTTATTCCTGGGCCTTGGTCCTTTGAAGTATTTTTTTTTTCTGTTTTGACAATGAACAGCCCCTCGACTTCAGCAGAGGAGGGGGGTTTTACACAGTATCAGCCTTTCTTGACACACACATGCTGTTTATACACAAAGGACATAATTACAGGGATTCCAAAGGTTTATTTAATATTGATCAGTAGTTCCAAAACAGCAGGGGATCAAATTGATCATATAGCACACCTACAGAGAGCTGTCACTTTACACCACAGAACTGTACCACATTGTGAACTTGACTGCTCAAGTTTTATATTTACAAATTCTAAGTCTGATGGTGGCTTTCCCACAAACTACACAACAGAATTCAACCACAGGCGTGACAACTATTACCCTGGTTTGTGACTTTTATGAGACTTTCTACAGTCACTGAAGTGAAAGACTGAAAAAGTCATAGAGGAAGCGCCTACTCCACATTAATGAGGTGGATCACAAGGTGGATGAGGTGGATCTACATTCCAAGCTATTAAATCAATGGGATACTTTATATTGCTCACATGATTATTTTTCATAAATGATAATAATACTACAGTGTATAAAGTTTCACATTGTACTTCACCCATGAATCGGCTGATCCATATTTGACTCGGCACTAGGTCAGGAAAAATAATCCAAACTGGTTTATTTTAACTCAGCAAGATGGGCACAAAGGCAGGTCTTATTTTGTTTATGATAATTAATAGAAGAACAAAAGTAATGGGTTACTTGAGTTTTATTTTTAAATCTTAATTAACTTATGGAAATAATTCAAAATACTAAAGTAATAAAAAGTATAAATCTTTTGGAATAGTTTTGCCATGGTTTTAGGTTTCTATTTGGTGCTTCCTGATTTATTTTTAAATAAACCCCAACTCTGCTCCCATGCACCTGTGTTAGTTTTGAAACTAGTCTTTGTTTGGTTTCCTTCCTGTTTCCCACATCTGTATTCATTTAAATGATTATCATTATACTGCCTCCTGTTGACCTTTCAGTTTTCAGGTCATCTTTGAACTTTTCAGTCCATCCTTTGTCATTCCTGGTGTCTCTGGTTTAGTTTTTTTTCCCTTACGTTTTCTAGGTTTTCTTTTACTTTCTTATATTTTTTCTATGATCACTTTTTTCTGCATTCTCATTGTCTTACTTTACCATCTGCTCTTGTATGACCTGTTGGCCCTGTTTTAGGGTCATTTCATAACCTCCCACTTTGTTATAGTGAACAAGGAAATCTGACCATCAATCATGAATAATTTAGTTTTATGTTTTAGGCCAAAATCCTTACAGTGAGGTCTGGTTCTCATTTTACCTCAGGGTTAAAACAACTGTGATCCTGGAGCAGATTATGAAAGAAAGATTTTCTCTGCTTCACTGCTTTTATTTGGGTTTTGAATATGCTTACAATTGAAAAATACAGATATAACACAACCCCTTTATTTTAAATGGCTTTGAACATTTTTTCACCCCCCCCGATTTGTGCCCATCAGAGTGGAAATATCCATCCTCCCCACATTTATGCCACCTACTCATCCCAGTTTCATATCATGCTGCACTGGCTTGATATCACAAGTGGGTAGTACAAACTTTTAATGCTGATTTTAAAAAAAGGCCCAGACAAGTAGTTAACGCCACACCCAAAACCAGATGCTTTGACCAGAGCAGCAAAAACATGTGGGAGATGTTGTACTGTATGTGTGGCAGAAAAAAACATGTTACAGCCATTTCAAGCTCTATTAAGACTTGATTAAACTTATGTAAACTTAAAAAAAATAAAAGAGTCAAAATATCTTCTTCTGAGCACACAAATACAGGGAAAATAGTTGTGTGTGTGTTTGTATATTTTTCTTTTAATGAAAAATCTGTCAGGGGTTTAGATATGGTCACAGAATACCTTATCTTTATTATCAGTAAAAGATTCCACTTTGACGAATTCCCTACCACATTTTTATACTACTAGTTCTTTTGGGGTCTTTTCAGATTTAATTTACAGGAGAGTGAGGTCAAGTTACTGCTCAGAACCATTGTTGGTTTTGTACATTAATCTGATCAGTTTGTTATTACTATTATTATCATTATTATTACTTTGAATATAACCTGACCATGGAAGAGATGGTGCTGTGAGCTTCTATTGATTCCTCAACCAAGACAGGGCCTAGGTTGTTTTTCAGTGCTATTTGTTTGTCTGTGAATCAGTTTGTTTGCTTGCTTGACTGTCTGGTAGAAAGATTAGACAACTACTGTCGAGACAAATTTCATGACATGTAGTGGAGACACTGAAGTTGTCCAAAGGAGCAAAAGGTTAAATTAAGTTTTCAAATTTAAAATGCTTTCTTTGAAATTATGAAATAAGAACTGCTCTTATGTATACCATCTTGTATGTTGGATTCATATTGAGTATCTGGGAAAGAATAAATATGAATGAAGTGCAGATTAACTGTTTTTCTTTATAGTTCCAGTGCTCTGTGTCCATATGACAATAGGTGAAATGCATTTTTTTTTTTTTTTCTGAGCCAGCGATGGCTGGCTTTTTTTTTTTTTTTTTTTTTTTTTTTAGTAAGGTGAAAGTAAAAGCTAAAACCCGATCAGTAAAGTGAAAAGTAAATGTGAAAAAAGGAGGGTTGTGATGGGTGTAATGTAGTGGTTGTGTATAGTGTGGTGAAATGCATTTAATATACTACTACAAAAAAGACATTGCTTAGTTTATATGTGTGGTCTGAAAGCAGTTTTCTTCAAAGATTCTCAAAGATTATTTGTGTGTATCCTTGTTGATGAGCAACTTCTTTTTATAGACACATAAACGCAGAAGAGCCTAGAAATAGAAGCAACAAAGGTAATTCCATCAAATTGTTTCAATTTTACCACAGGAAAGAAGTCCATGACTGATACCATCTTTTTTTTGTTTTGTTTTGTTTTGTTTTTTTAAAAACGTTATTTATGTATCTTTAAAAAATCTGTCACATTACTAGGGCAATATTAACCCAGCCAAATACCCCATAGTATACTGGTGTAGTTTCCTGTTTTAGGATTATGATATCTTACCACACATTGATGCCAAATACTTATCTTTATGCACTGTTACAGCCTAAACCTTTTGTAATCTATAGCTGACCCAGATAACCACCTCCCCCCTTTTTCCTGCCATCCCCATTTTTGTTTTCTGGGCTGCCAAATGTGTTTCTTGTTTAACTGATGCAGCCCAGATAAGTTGTTACCTAAACAGAGTAATTATATAACAACATAGAAAACAGACGTTATCTCCAACAAGATTAAAATTAGCTCAGAATCTATAATAAATGTTTTTTTTTCTCCACCACAGTGAGAACTTTCTTCAAAGGGATAGGAAATCTAACACAATTTCAAGTGGCACTCGACTTGGTTGACCAAGTCTGTGGTTGTAGGAGGTTAATAACATTCACTCCCCTTAAAAGTATTACTTCAGACTTCCAAAATCAAATTTATGGAAATGCCTGGCTGCCTTTACCTTGTCACACTCCCCTTACTATGACTATACTTCTGTCAGAGTCAGAGGGAAATCATAGAATTTAACATGATGCGGAGTTATGTCAAAGATAGTTTGCTGCAAAAGTGTTTGGAGCATGTTATATTGGTTGCTTAACACAAGCTGATAAGTGAATAAATTCTGGCCCTAATCCAAATGGAGACTTGTTTAATACTTTCTGTTTCGTGATGCATTTTGCTCCAAATCATCTAAAAACAACACCAACATCATACTTTTGACTGCATTCTGTTGACTTTCAGATTCTGTCAGATGTCAGACACCCTCCTCGTACTCTAAGTTCCCATCCGTGCCTTTGTGACAAATACTTATCCATGTATAAACTAAAGTGCACTTTCCAATTATGAGTCTAGACTAAATAATGCAAATCATGTGTACTTCAAAGCATCTGTTTTAAATTTACATCCCCTTTCCCTCATGGAACTGCATGACATAAAACATTGCATCAAGATACGTACTGCAGAGAAGAGGAAAAATACAAGTTTATCATGTGTTATACTCAGCTTGAGTGAGAAAAATTAACTTGTTTTGCTGTGAGATTCCATCTCCAGATTCCAGATTTTCTTCCTTGAACACAATTGCAATGCACTTAAAAAGCTTTCAAATTAGGCATTTCACCCAACTTTACTGACTAGAGTGGAGCTGTGAACTTTCACATTCTTGATTTAGATTGCCCTGTCTGACCACAAACACTGCAGCCCGAGGAAGGTCTCACCTAAGAATTTGAGGGTCAAATTGAAAGCAGATTGTGTTGCTGCTCTTACCAAGGTGAAGGGTGAGGTTGACAGAACTGGGGTACTGGATGCCATAGTACATGGACTGACTCTGCCACCACGTGGGCTCCTCGTTCCTGTGGAAGTCTGTGAGGAGGCTGGGACTGTGGCTCAGGTCTGGATTCGAGGCGTCACAATAGTGACATGAGCGTGTTGAGCCGGTCTGCATGCAGTAGTCCTCAGGTGGGGAACCGCAAGCATTTGATGCCACTACAGTTCGATTGAAAGCAATATTCTCAAACTTGGGCATGCAGCGACTAGGATCTCCCTCCTCATCATAGCAAGAGTCCATTGCGGCCCACACAGGAAAGTGGAAGTGCAGATGATGAAAGACTACAAAGGCCACTGCAAAGTTCACAGTAAAGGATGTATCCATCTTTGTAATAACATTTACTCTTCACACTCAAACTTTTGCCTTCATTCAATGTAACTTGAAGATGCAAATTCATAAAGAACCAGACTTAACATGAAAGATGTAAAATCCAGCAGCAGAAAATAAGTCCAGTCCAAGAGCTTCTTTGTCTGCTCTCTCTGCCTCTGCCGGGTCTCCAACATATGTTCCCCCTCTGTGGAGTGGAATGAAGTTTATGCAGGAACTCCTCATTTCAGGGGTGGGGGCTGGAGGTTCAAAAGACCCTTTAAACTTCTCCATCTGCTGGTCAACATAAACACTACACCACCATTAGTTTCAACTGTTGAGCAGTTTTTTGTTGTTTTTTTTTTTTTTTTAAAAGATGTAATCTGCCCAGAAAGCATGTTGTGTCACATATTCTTTCAAACATTACAATAAGTTTGATAATTATACCTCTAGTCTTTGAGATGGTGTGTTACAAAGCACCTATGTTTACCAGTTACACAATTGCTAAATCTTAGGCATTAAAAATACACTGGGTGTTTGGCTCCACAGCAGGACACACTGGTAAATACTGAATGAAATGACTCAGCATGGAAGAGTAGACAAGCTTAAACTGTCTGGAATATTTCATCAGACACACATTATCTCCATAAAGTAGTGTTACTGAGGAGAGTTCTGTGACATGAATGTGGAATTTATTTATGAAAATAGAGATGTGAAAGTGCATCATTGCCTTTTGGTGACTTCTACTCAAGGATTGCCATCAAGAATGCGAGAATTACTTTGCACATTCCTTGAATGGCTAGGTGTGTGTAACATGTTAAGGGATTATAGTTGGAGGAGCTATAAGACAGTAAACAATACGAAAAGAAAACACAAGAAAAACTTGTACAGAGGGGCACTTCAGGAGAAATAGAGAGGACCCGGGCTCACTCTGCATCAAAGAGGACTGTGTGGAAAGGGTCCACTCATTCATGTTCCTGGGTATGAACATTTCAGACAACCTCTCCTGGCCTGTCAACACCATGGCGATGGTGAAGAAGGCCCACCAGTGACTTCACTTCCTGAGAGTTTTAGGAAAAACAACCTGGTGGAAAAGCTGCAGTTGACCTTCTACTGAGCCACCGTGGAGAGCATCCTGGCATACTGCATCTCTGTGTGTTACACTGGTTGTACAGCAGCAGACAGGAAGGCTCTGTAGAGAGTGATCAACACCTTCCAGAGAATCACTGGCTGCTCTCTGCCCAGCCTGGAGGACATCACCAGCTCTTGCTATCATAGCAGAGTTGGTAACATTAGCAAGAACCCCTCCCATCCCTGTCACCACCTCTTTGACCTGTTGCCCTCTGGCCGACGCTACAGGTCACACAAAACTTGGACCAACAGACTCAGGGATAGCTTCTTTTCCAGAGCTATCACCACATTAAACTGCAACAAAATGCAATAATCTGCTTTACCTATGTGCAAAACTTCATATTGTATATTTTGTATATTTACAAAAAGTTTTATTTATTCTTCCAGGTGCACCAAAGGAGCAGAACTCCTAATTTTGTTGTGTTGAATGATGCAATGACAATAAAGATTATTCACTCATTCATTCAAACGTGGTCACACTCTGTCTAGATGCCTATGAATGCAATGAACTGTTGTGTTTGTTGCCTAGCAGCAATTGAGTTGATTGGATTAAATGTAGGGTCAGCAGATGAACTTCCTCTGTAAACTGTTAATTGTCCAGGAAAATCTACATTTTCACACTTATTGCAACTTATTACTCTAAGAGTATTAATTATAAGAGCAAATATTAAGGTTCTACAACTGAAATCACTCATTACCACTTTTAAAAGTGGCTATGATGATTAATGTTAATGTATACAAGGTACAATCATATGTCACGCGTAATTGTCAGCTTTAAGACAAAATCAGAAAAAGAATGAAGAGGTATTTGAAGCTGAGGAAGAAATTCATAGAGATCCAAGAAGCTGATGAGTTTGGATTGATATTTTCTGCTTTGATGTAAAACCCTGTCTGTACATTTTCAAACTGCAGTTGAATGAGGGGGATAAGTTAGCATGAGAGATTTGAACATTAGAGAGTTGATCTTAATGTGTGTAGCAAAAGAGAGCTAGTAGAGTGAAAAGGAAAATGTGGACATGGAAGATCCCCAGAGCAGTGTGATATAGCAATAGACATCACAGCACTGGGAGTTCAGCAGCATGCTGAAATCTGAAAGTGCAGAGCTGAACCTGAGAAGTGTGCTAAGGACCAGCATGTGATTTATATATGAATATGTGTTCTGATTTCAAAGCACAGGCCTCTATAAATATCTTAATGCAGCTAAGGATGTTTCAAGTTGGACGATCTGCACCAAGCTCTTTTGGACATTTGGATGTTTAGTTGAAAACAGAACAAGGCAATATTCAAGCATTACATTAAACTGGATGATGGGACATTTAATGGCAGAATGCACAACTTCACCAGTGTTTTTCTTCTTCAAACACTGTAGCTCTCAACATCCAGCTGTTTAATTTGGTGACGTTAACATTGCATATGATATTGCTGTTCTTGACGCCAACATAATCTGCCTCCAGCAAAACACTGACAACGCCTCGAACTTTGGTAAAGATGTGGGTCTGAAGGTTAAAATTAAAAACATCACTAGCATGATGCTGGACAAGTTTCATGCTCAAAGCCCATACCATCAGGATGAAATACTTAACCTCACAGTGGATGACAAACACCTGGAGCAAGGTCAAATATTTCAGTTTAATTGCCTCCAGTTATGGCTCCACTGATAAAGAAATTATTGCGAGAATCAGCCAGGCCTCAACAGCATTGGGCTCTCTAAACAATAACTGGAAAACTGTGGGATTACAGGGGCAGCACAGTGGCTTAGTTGTCTCAGAGCAAGAAGGTTCCTGCATCAACTCCTGGCCCGGCAGGGATCTTTCTGTGTGGAGTTTGCATGTTCTTCTTGTGCTTGTGTGGGTTTTCTCCAGGCACTCCGGCTTCCTCCCACAGTCCAAGAACATGTATGTTAGGTTAAATGATTATTCTAAATTGCCCATAGATGTGAGTATGGGCATGTATGGTTGTTTGTATATATGTGTTTCCATTAGCAGAGATTCAGGTCAAATCTCAGACAGAAACCTTTCCAGGTCGACCTCCTCTTCAGCTTCTTCAGCCGGTGTGTCTCCACTACACTGTAGTGCAATGCATGAACCATTAACTGAAAAAGAACCCCAAAGTTGACCATGTGATGGTGGTAATGCATATTTTTTGCTGTTCAGAAATGGCAGCAGCATATAAGAAGAAGAATGCAGCAAAAAAAAGAAAAAGAAACAAGTAAGCAAAGTATGCAACTCAGATTTATGTTTGCTTTTTAAAAAAAAATACACTGCAGTGGTAGCGATTGAGATTCAAAGAAAACCCCCTGCGGGACCTCAACATCAGCATAATACACCAACAATACACCATAATACACAAAAGCCAAGCACTTTTTTTTTCAAATTGATACCTGTACTTCAAATCCACAACCCAAATAACATTGACAACAACAGATGAGTCTGAGGACACAAAAAAATGGGATGTACCAGCTTAGGACACGTTTGACCCTATTCTCATTTCTCAGTTTCTGCATTCTTGACTCTGTCTTCGTTCTCTCTTCTCTCCCCCTTCAGGTTAAGGCAGGAGAAAAAAAGGCAGAGACACGAGGAAAGAGAAATCCAATAAACAAGTATTTAATTATATAACATGTTTCTTTGAGGCAATAATTTAAAACATCTCTTAAATGCGATGTGTGGCACAGCTGTATCAACTGTTCTTTGTTTAGTAATGAATATTTATTGATGAGCATCAATACTGTTTGTGATGGCATGCAGCAGGAGCCTCAGTGGTTGTGCCCGAACAATTGACTTCCACTGTCAATATTGAGCTTTAATCTAATTTACAATGTGGAATAATCCACTGCATCTTTTAATACATCCGGAAAGCCGAAAAGGC
>JAOWBL010000004.1:3376934-3390127 GCA_028564865.1 Zenarchopterus dispar | reverse complement strand
AATATTGAGCTTTAATCTAATTTACAATGTGGAATAATCCACTGCATCTTTTAATACATCCGGAAAGCCGAAAAGGCACACCTCAGCATCCTCACTTGTAATTTGTTTGGTAAGCCCCCATATCCTGGCTCCTCTCTCCTCCAGATGCATTTCAAGATGTGATACAAGTGATACCTCACAGGGCTTTGTTGAAATCAATTTCCAGGTCACAGGCTGGAATATGGAGAGGGAACAGGAGGTACAGCAGATTAGAGAATTTTTTTACTCAGGAACTTTCCAAACTGAGTGAAATGACCCTCAAGTAACTAAGCAGCAACAATGACAAGACCTGGTCAAGCTCTCTAAATGCAAACGAGAGAAGCTTCAATGCTTCTTTCCTTATCTACTTTAGCAAAGGCAGTGTTCTTAGAGAAAGAGAGTGAGATAATGACATCCAGTTCTTTGCAGCAGCAACTTTCAAAGCAGTACTCATTATTTTCATACATGCATTCTGATTGGGAATCACAAAGATAAACATGACAAGCCTGAAATGTATAGCTTTTTCCTTTTTTTTTTTTTTAATCATTGTTGATCTTAATTGCAACTTTCACCAAGTTACCTTTTTTTTAAATCTGTTTATACTTCCTGCATGACAAAATGTTTGTGGAGGACTGGTTAACCCAAAAGTGGACAAGTGGGCTGAATGTGAAAAAAACACATCCACATTTACATTTACCTCAGTTGCTACAAGATAGTTACTATAGTTTCATGTAGCTCATCCTAATCTATGATGCTAACTAGTGTTATCTTTTTTCCATTTTGATCAAATTTATCCATCAATCCTCATTTCAGATATGGATTTGGTTGTAATATCAAATCAGCCCTTTGACTTGTGAGTGTCTCAGGCTCCTTTGTCCTCATCTCAGGCCAATCACTTCATGGCCCATGAGCCTCAGAAGTTACGAAGTCCACGTGAACCAACTGGAGCCTGTTTTACAGGATGAAGCCACTGGCTTCATCGCTGGTTCTGGCACAGTGCTATGAACAAAACCTGCCTGGCGGGTCAGCTGCTAATAGTGAAAGGTCTCACAAGGGGAATTTCCAGCACCCAGCAACCATCTCTAGCCTGCCAGAACAGCCTGAATCCATTCGGAAGGGTGTGAAGACCTCAGTCAATTACCTTATAAGAGTTTTGCAGTTTCAAGCTCTTAACAGCTTCAAGTTTAAAGGGTGTGGAACTCTATTATAATAACTAATCTTATTTAATTACATTACAATAGCATTGCAGATCTATTTCACTTGGTGTTTTTTTGGAGGCATTGTTTAAATTGATATCTTCTAATTAATTTACTTTCATGAACTGACAAAATTATGCTCACAGAAATAAACTGAAAAATAAAATTCATAGTTAGTCTATTAGTGCCATTAACAGCACAGAAAACCACATTATATTTAAAATAAGTATTATTATATTCCTATGCACTTTAATTCACAGATCAAAGGTCAGGTTCAACTGGAAGTGCTTTGTACGTGAGATGATGATGGGTAGCTTCCTACAGTTAGCTGACAGGTGGATGACAGGGTGACATGTGAAACTGTAGTCTGCAATCCAGCTGTCACTCAAAAACTGTCTCTCGCTATGAATAAATTTGCAGATTTTGCAGATCCTTTTAATCAATGATGTACAAAACATTTACTCCCTGCACACTTGTCATAGTTGTTAAATCTAACTTTGAAGACCAAAACTGTATTTTCTAACAGGCTGCCTGTTTATTTTTGCTCTAGTGAGACATTCTAAGGTGGGGATCTATGGAAATTGTCTCACTTTTTGAGCCAGCTCCTAGTGGTCATTTAAGGAACTCCATGTTGTAAAACTTCATGATGAAGTAATTTTCCAAAATTCTTGTTTGCCTCTTGGTTAATTTGCCTTTGGGGATTTATAAAGTAATTTTGAATTGAATTGGATGGAACTGGTCAGAGCAAGTATTGTCTTCAGTTTGCTTGTATTTTCTTAAGTTCCAGTATTTGAACCACCATCGATAGCAGAGAGGCACAAGCAGTGTGCACACATTCATTTGGATGCTGTACATTTATGATCCCTGTGGGATTACAGAAAAGTCTTTCCCATATCTGCCTGTGATTGCTTTGATTTATTGGGGCTCAGTCAGCACTCAGGCAGAGACACTGTAAAAAGGACTGCATCAATTTGCAGTGAAATCCTCTGCTGGATTTGGACGATAGCAGGCCTGGCATCAAATCTGTTTGGCTGTAAGTGGATCAGCCATCATGATGAAGAACCTAACGCCTGTGCAAACAGACTGTTATTCATGAAGCAGATTCAATATTACACCACCTGTATGTGATGTTCAACGTGTGAAACACAAGCTCATGTTTGAATATTATGCAACTAGGGAATTGTATGCACCAAACAGACTAGAGAGATGTGGGGGAAATGCCAAAATGCATTATTTTTTACATAAGGATTGTTGCAGATGAGTCTATTCGTACAAGTCTTTTGAAACAGGATGACAATTCAAAGTGTTCTGCAGAGAATTATGTTTTTACTTTATCTGACACATATTGTTTGCAGGAGAATTAGAAAAAGAAAATTCAGACAGCTGAGAAAGTCTTATTACTGGCCTCAAAACTGTGGGCAGCATTCGAGCTGGCTGAATAAACTCAGTGTGTGGCAAGCTGGAACTTGGGGGAAAGTCTGCAAAACACTCAAGTCTATGCTATTGCAGAGATCACCCACTGCTTTGTAACCATACAGACAAGTCATCCTCTTGTTTTCCTGTGATACAGAAAAAGAAGATAAACCGCATGCTCAAAGAATGAAACTCGGACTGTCAAAAATCCCTCTGCTGACTTCTTTCAAAATGGCTGTGTTTGAAAGTCACACATCAAATGCAAGCAGCAGGACACAAGTGCTGACATCTACAATGCGTACAAATGATTTACTTTTTTTCTGAACCAGTATGACAGTGCTGCAACAAGGGGTTTTGTGGTTTTTCATATGAAAACATGTTCTTGTCACCTGCTTTCAGTGTTTCCTGACATCACAATGTCATCCTACTACATCTCACTTTAGGCTATTTAGATAAGCAGTTATCATTTCAGCCGTTTAGGTGTTGTTTTCAATGAGTTCCGGCTTCAGCGTGATCGCATAGCCAGCTCCCTTTGAATCTCAGCCTGAGATGGTAATCAGACAAAGTGTCAAAATTTGGACGTCCCATTTTTCTCAAAATTAAGAGCGCATGTGCACAGAGGTTTAATTTCAAATGGACAGAGTTTTAAATGGGATCGTCAGTCTGTTCTGTCGACGACAGACTTCTTCTCATCCAGTGTTCCTCTGTTCCATGTATTGCTTCAAACTCCCCTTTGTTCTCCCACATTCTCTTCTCCTTATCCTCTGCATCTTCCTCCTCATACTCCCCTCTCCCTCTCTCAATGCCACTGATCCCTTAGCCTCCACCTGCTACCCACCACTTTAATGCTGCAGGTTGGTGCAACTGCCTGTCATGATATGAGGCTTGTTGCACGTACATGAGCAGATACGGCCCCCTTTTTATGATGACACAGTGTTGTAGCGATGAGCTATGCTTTCAAATAGCGATTTGATGTCACAGCTGTCAGCGCTTCACTCAGCGATGCAGGCGCCGGCTGCCATATCCCTACAGGGACTGTGGTATCTGACAAACTAATGAGCGCTGCTCAACCGCCACGTCGTCACAAAATTCCCCTGGAATTGCACACCTTCATGAAAATTCTTTCTAGCCTGACATCACTGTTTTACATTTAAGTCCAACAGCTCTGTTTGTACAGTAACTTCTTGTTGTTGCACACAAAGCTGAAAAGATCAAATACATGCAACTTGTAGGTGTGGATGGTTGGTTTATTGCAGTGAATCTGGAGTTAATAAAATATGATCTCTGAACATTTGCCAACATTTCCACTACTATTATATATAACTTCATTTGATCTTTTATGGCAAAAAGCAGAGTTAATTTTAGTTATGGCTGTCAACATAATTGGGATAATCATGTCTTAATACAATCTGACTTTAATGTGATAAAAGAAAAAATTGTGCGAGTTGATGGTATGGTGGGTGGGTGGTAGAGAGTTTGAGCTAGCAGCCAGTTTCTCCCCTGCACATGCTCTCTGCATCTTCAAGGATGGAGACAAATCAGTCACTTGAGGAAAGTCATGCTCTAGAAAAGTCCAGAGTAGAGCAACATATGAAAAAGAATACATACAGTCATGTGCGAGGGTTACTGCCCTCTTTTTGATTCTGGGGTTTTTGTGGGGCTTTTCCTTGTCCACAGGCCTCTTAAAATCCCACAACATTTTGATTGGGATGACTTTGGAATTTTAACAAGGACATTCCAAAAACCTTAATTCATTTTTATTCATTTTGTATCATATTCATGGAATTTTTAATTTGAGTTGATTGGATTTGTTCTGTGTTCTCCTGTTTTTTTATTTTGTTGTTATATTTTTCTTGTCCTTTTTTTTATGCTGGATTTTAGTTTCGGATGTGGATTTTCTGTTTTATCTCAAACGTGCTTTTCACTTCAGTGTGGTTTCTAGTTTGACGTCCTTTGTTGATTCTCTTTTTTTCTGATTGTCATTGTCTGTGATCCATTTCCTTTCAAGTGTGACAGTGTGTTCATGTACATATTGCTTGGCACCTCTCTTTCTTGCCAGCCTATCATTTTGTTCTCATGTATCTAGTCCATGCTGGTCAGACACACTTCCATGTTGATCTCTCTAACTTTGCTTTCCTGTGTTCCTCCCTGCTCTCTTTTTGGACTTTTGGTGGTTGGCCTGTTCTGTGCAACATTTTGTTTTAAAAGAAAGGATATTGCTTGTAATTGTCATGTCCTGACCTCCTGCATTTGGGTCCTCAGCCTCTGAACTTTGATGTTTTGATGTAGAGTTGCATGTGTTTTGGATCATTGTCCTGTTGCACAACATTTTGACCAAGCTATAGCTGTCAGAAAGATGGTTTGACATTTGTTTCCAAAATAGTCTGTTATATAAAGAGGTTCATGTTCAACTACATGAGTGCATGGTGGTCAGATCATGTGACTGCTAAGCAACACCAAATCATCATCCCTCTATTGCCGTGCCTGACCGTTAGCAGTAGGTGTTTTTGCTAAAATGCTGTGTTTAATTTTACTGCTCTCACTGTGCACACAACACAAATGACAGTACATTTCCCATCAAATGAAGTTGCTGTAACTGATTATTTTTGTTTACAAATATTTTCTTCATACACAAATACTAAACTATTTGTCGATATTCTTTTTTTAAAAAATCTTCTCAGCATTAACCTGGTCTATATCTTTTATATGTATTACAGTAAACCTGCATTTGGTTAGTATATCTGTCTGGGGCTAGATGGTAGAATGTAAGTAAGCAGTGTTCATCTCAGTACAGCGCAATGCTCTGGTGGAAAACCTCCCTCCTTCCATTTACATGAGTTTTATTTTAGCACCTCTCACCTACTTAAAAAATGTTGCTGACCAGTCTCACTCTCAACAAGGCAACACCATTTCCCTACAGCAGCTACTTCCTCAAGTGGGTCACCAGTGAATCCGTCAACAGATTTTATTAGAAGGTGATCAGAGAAAACAATTAGCCCTTAATACCCAATAGTTAAAATAATATACATCTATTGAAATTAAAAACACCCCACCCTCACCCCCATTTAATCTTTAACCCTTTATAGGGCCATTAATAAAATACCTATATAATAATTTTTAAAGTTTTAACCCTACAGGGTTATCGGAGAATATTTAAGGACCTCCATTAACATTGTAACTTTTTTGTAATAATCATAGTATGTAGTTCTACTGAAGTTATCAAATATGGTCACTTGCCATGTAAAGGGTTAACAGTTTTCTGATTAATAATTTTTTGTATCTCTATTACACTGGCTGATTTTATTTATGTTATTTATTTTATTGCATTTTTATTGTAGCCAACAGTTTTTCTTTTCATCATTTTTATTGCAGAAAAATATGGATCAAACATAGTACATGAAACATTAAGGGGTAAATGCCAGCCTGCTTTGGTCCAGTTTAAATGGATTAGAGTTCATTTGTTTGGGAAGTCTGGTTCGTATGTGGAGGTGTGAATGTGCAATCGAACTCTGATGTGGATAAAAATTTTGGTTTGCGTTTAAACCCAGATCTCAGTCCACTTCAAGTCCACCAAATGCAGGAAGTGGAGTACAACGTAGGGAATTCTGGATACAACCTAAACAAATGAGTGTGTAGCACAATAGCTCGAAGAAGTGTTTTGCAGTCAGATGTAGAGTGAGAACAAGGTAAAAGCTCAGATTGAGGCATGGTTAGAAGAAAACATATCACATTAGCTTGTAAAGACTCACAAGAACAATGAAGTTGGCAAACTAACAAGTGGGGAAGTAACACTGAAATAACCACCTAATGAGAGAGGTCTCTGCTTCATTGTTTGTTTTACTTTCCCTCCAGTCACTCTTGATGCAGTGCCACCACTGACGAAGAAGGGAATACATTATTCAGAACATTTAGTTTGTTGTACAAAGTGCAGCATGAAAGCAATGTTGCAATCCTAATCAAACAGA
Organism: Zenarchopterus dispar; assembly: GCA_028564865.1. Lineage (NCBI taxonomy): Eukaryota > Metazoa > Chordata > Actinopteri > Beloniformes > Zenarchopteridae > Zenarchopterus > Zenarchopterus dispar. Next base: position 3,383,535 of record JAOWBL010000004.1, on the reverse strand, counting down.
TTCCCCCAATAGAACTGAGTCTACTGAACTAGTAGGTGTGGAAATGACCTAGTCTGGTGTGCTCAGTTGGTTAACAAAACTTGTTTTTAGCTAGATTAGACCCTGCTATTATCCCTGGATGACAAATGCATGTTCAACACGTGTTGGAAAATGTAAACGTAAGGCCTATTTTTGCCTCCCCAATGCTTGAAGAGGAGTTAAGGAGAGGGAAGACAAGTCAACAAAATCCCACCCATGACCTACCACCCCACGTCACTTCTGTTTACATTAGTCCTGATCCATGACCAAGTGTACCCTCAGACATGAGTTATTGGTTGGGTCAGCTCAACATGCCACTCAACTTCAGTTAATGTAAAAAAGACAGGTGACACACTAAGTTTGTGTGTTAAATGTGGGGTATTCGCCAATGTCAAAGGGGGTAAACTCTCTAAATCCCAGTGGGACCTGATGGCATCTGTGGGAATCCCAAGCCACAGAGACAGTACTGGCGCTCTGAGCAACCGGATAATGCATGTAGGGCATCAAGTAAAAATCAAGCTCATGAAAAATTTTCATAGTCACAGTAATTATAACAACATATTTAAAATAAAACATATAAGCATGTTAATAGATACAAACAATACAAAATGTCTCATATTTGTTAAAAAAAGAGATTAATCTACCCCCCAAATTTCCCAGTGGTCTGTTTGATTATACCTCAATCTCATGTTTGAAATGGACATCATGTTCATATTGTGTCCCATCAATTCTGTTCTGTAAAGATAAAATAGAGTTTGGAATTTTGTGTTGCACCAACAGTTTATTACTCATAGGCTAATATACATCTACAACTAGTGTGTGGAAAGTTTGTTTGTGTTTTAAAACTGTATTTCAATATAAAATCCCTAAGTATTTTGTTTTGTAGTAAATCCCTCTCTTCTCACAGTAATGTCCCACTTCTTCCGTAACTCTTCATTTTTGGAAAACTGGGATCTACTCTTTATTATATCTATAGCTAGTTCTGAATCTGATGTTGTTAATATTTCTGTGCACATCAGTACACCAAGTCCTAGGTCATTTTTAAACGTCAACACACAATGTAGAGATAAAAAAAAACCTAAACGTTATGATCAGACGTTCTGTTTAGCTGTTACAGATCCATGGAACATTGTGTTTTTTCACTATGGTAATCATTAATGTTCTCTGGCTCTGGAGACAAAAATGTCGTCTCTGAAAAGGCTAGATCTTTAGAAAGAGCAGGGCATTTAAGGATAAGCACTAATGGGTGCTATGATATTAAGCTGGAGTGGTACTATGTCAAACAACCAGGCTGAAAATAATCTTAATTATCTCTTGCTTTACTGGTCTTATGTATCTTTCTGCTGTTAGATTATTTTTCTTTCTCACTTGAGAGGTGCTTGTTTAGTTGTATTGTATAAGCTCAAAACTCTAAATCAGTGATTTTCATTGTTTTTTCTTGACATCCAGACTTGTGAGAGGAAGAAATCAGGAGAACTATTACCACAAAATACAAAAAGCCAAACATGTAGGTAACATGTTTTTTTTGCAACATATCATATGATGTTAACAGCCCACTTGGTCTGATGCCTCCTTGGTCCGTCAAGCTAACAAAGATCAGTATATGTCTTCCTTGACATTGACAGAGTCTCTCACTCGTGATGTTCACCACCAGGTTGCTGCTGTGGCAAACACCAGTACAAGGGTTGTAGGGGTGGATGAAGGAAATTACACTCCTTACTCAGACGTCATCTGGTGGAAGATGGGTCTCACTTTGGAAAAGATGCTGGTCCATTAGAGGGCAACATAACCATTGATGCTCATACTTTATAATTTACAATTTATAATCACAAATCATAATATGCAGCTTTTTCCAACAGTGGGATGAAACTGGAGTACCTGGAGAGAGTGCACAGAAAGGCTGTGGTCCAATTTTAAATCAGGAACCTTCTTTTTTGTATGGTCTGTGGTGCTAGTCCCAACACCACCATGCTACTACGATCTACCAAAAGTTGTAAATGTCTTGTTTAAAGGAGGTAATGTCTTAACTGTGGATATCATTAATTTTCATTACAGTTTATCAGTGAATTCCAGTGACAACACGAAAAGGAAATGTTCAGTATAGAAGATGTTGTCCAAAATTGTTACGGTGGTTTATGAGATTTACATGCATGGTAATATGTTACACATGCATTGGGATTCCACTGAGGGACAAATGGTCTTTTTCATGATTTAAGCTACCCAGAGGTGGACAGAGGCCAGTAGCAAACCAGGGATTGCTTATTGTGCCTGAGCTGTTTAGGTGCTGTCAGAGGCATAGAATTTCATGCTTCCTTTCTGCTCTCAAATCCTTCAGACACAACTTCTGGTACTCTGACATCAAACACGTGCATTTGAAAATTGAAGGCAGGCAAGACCACATTTTCTTATCTCTCAGTTCACCCGTCTTTATGAATCCAACAGCTTTTCATTCATAACATCCTCAGTTTTAGTAATTAGTTCACTGTTGATTAAAAAGGACTTTAGAGAGAAAGAAGAGAGCCAGCAATTACCTGGCATATTAATCCCCTTCAATGGTTTCATTAGAATGCTCAGCGTACGCTGGCTCCAAGTTTTACTTTTAAATCAAACACTGATTTTTTTTTTCCACTGCAGTTTCCACTTTAAATTTGCTCCTCCCATAACTGGACATAGCTGCTTTGTGCTCAAGTTGGTTTGTAAGTGGAATCAATGTTCTACCTCCCGAGTTATGTGGCTGAATAAAGGACCCTAAAGATTTGGAAACAAAAAGAAGAAACCGACTTTGAAAATATATTTTTTTAAAACCATAAACACTACTCCACTGCTTTCCTGCTACAGTAGTCTGAAACAGGGAATAAAAAAGAAAAGGTTCAGCACTTTATTTGCTTTAGGTGTTTGTTTACCTGGAATAAGCTGTCATGTGTTTTTTTTCTGTCTTTAAAGAATACATATAAGAAAAATTATTTGAGAGCATGCACTTGATATTCTGAAGTGACTATCAAAAGATAAAGAAATAAAACTAAGATTCTGACAAAACATTACTCTATCACATCATTTGGGGGTGCTGAAGTCTGTAAATTTGAACTGCTCACTGAATGACATTTTCAAATTACTGTGACATTGCCAACCCAGATCAAAACAGATTTATCCAGTTTGTCCATATGTATCTCCTCCAAAAGTCAATCCTGTAATGTAGCAAGAATGATTTTCATGTGGTGTAAAAGTTTTTTTTCCCAAGAGTTTTTAAAGAAGAATCTTCAAACTGATTTTTTTTAAATTGGAAATTTTGGCATGTCTGTATAATTGAGTTTTTTCAAAAACAAAACTACAGAAAATGTTTTATTTCATATATTATGAAAATCCTCGCAGCTGAACACTGCGCAAAACAAAATAATTTAAAAGTGTGACTAAAAACTATCCAACTAGAAGGAACAAAAGATTGTATGTTTGATTAAGATGATTCTTTGTAGTCTGCTAACTGAAGGAGCATACAAAAGCCAAAGATGATTCAAGGTAGAAAACCTCTTTTCTTTGATTTGTCACACAGACAAATCATGATATTATTAAACATGATATTATCTGACTAAGTGGAGTCTTTCAAGATGATATGAAACATGGTAAAATCTTTAAAAATAATACTGGCTGGGCTGTGGAAAATAAATTTTTGGGGGTGCTTTGTTTAAAAAAAAAATTTTGCTCAATATCTTTTTGTTGCAGCATGGCAGTCGTTGCATCTGTTATATAGTTTGTGGAATTTTACATTTGACGTAATAGAAGGTTTTTGCTTGTAGCATGTTGTAGCCAGTCACTTATCTTTTTACAAAAATAGTCCCTTGGTGTTGGAATCGTGTTTTTCGTGATGGCATTTTGACATATACATGACCATTTATAAGAGACACCAGACAAGAACATGGATCATCCTGCGAGAGGATAAAAGGGACAAAAGTCTCACACAGTCAATGGAGTATTGTCCCTTGTGTTCCAGTTAGCAGAAGTGGGAGCCCCATTAATAATGGGGTCTACCCTACCATGAAAGTGGTAAATTCTTAATTGTGTCGTGGCTCTGAGCTCCTCCTCACTGTAAAAGACTTAAGACATATTTAAAGATTTAATCTATAAATAGCAAAAAAAAAAAAAAAAAAAGTTAATTTACTGGGATACAAATGACTACCTCTCAGCTGTTGCCTCAAGTTTATCTCTATGAATGATCATCACATGCACTTTTCCTTCAGAACAATCATCGAAGCTTTATTGTAAAACAAGCGGACTGCTTTGTTATTTTATATATCTAAACAAAGGAGAGTGTAACAGAAAATACTGGAACCACAGCATTTATAAAGGTAATAAAAAAATATTGTGACTTTCCTCCAGGAGCAACATCTGGTTTACAAAGCTTAATCCACAGCAGATCACTGAATAACCCCTACAGGCTGGCCGGATGGAGTTAGCTCCTGCCAATACGGTGTCACTCAAAAAAATAAAAAAATAAAAAAGGGTTCAAAACCTGTGGGTTATTGGACACATGGTTGGTCCCGTTTTTATACAGTTGGTGCTTTCCGGCTTAGTGCTGTGCAGTCGATCATTGTTATCTGAGCTTCAAGAATCTTGAATTTCACCAGGAAAGAACAAAAACAATCACAGATGGAACCAGTTGTAGTTTAAATAGGTTTACAGGGTTCATGTATCAGGTTTTGATTTTGTTCCTTCTTACCCACATACTGACTTACACATTTAATTATGTAAGCATGTGCAGGCTGGAAGACCATGGAATTCATTCAGTTGTTACCTGAGACGAGTAGAAAGTGGAACGTGGTGGTCATTTTGAGTTTCTGTAAATTTAACCTCACTGTAACATGACTGCAGCCTTTAATAGCCCAGGCACATACATCATTTTCACTTCTTTCTCTCCTTCCTTTGCCCTTTTCCTTCCTCTCTCACCCTTTCCCACTATGCACCTACCATACATCATCAGACATGATCTGGCTTCCATACATGTCCATACAAATGCACAAGGTACATGAACGCACCTTAAGGTTAACAGTTTCTGCTAATGGAGTTGGTGATATTATACATTTGGTTCTCCGTTGGTATAAGAGTCAGTGAATGGAGGAGAGGAAGCAGGTTGGGAGGATGTGAGAACGCTGAACGGCAAGAAGCTTAAAAAAAGAAACTGCAACACAAGAGGACAGGAAATATGGATGGGGTAGAAAAGGTGGGGGGAGTGTGACAAATTGGTGCAAATGACGACATTAATCCTGTATCAGGGCTATCAGTGAAGAAGGAGAATGCTTATGTGTAAACAAGGCCATGCAGCTGCCCTGAATAATGTGACATTCTCTATAGGTCTATTCAGGGCACTTTTTTTTTCTTTTTCTTTTTAAAGCTAACTTTCTTATCTATTTTAAACTTCATGTGTCATTACGATACAAAAGCTATGTTAAAAAACAAACAAACAAACAAACAAAAAAACCCCACAAAATAAGAGTTTCAATCTTAATACCTGACCAGGAACTGAAACTCTCTGAACTGCAAAAAAGATTCAGTTTAAAAAGTATGAAGCATGGTCAAGCATAAATTAAAATGACTTATATGTTGCATTTACATCTGAGCAGTGCATCTTAATGCTCATTTTATAGTAAGGACAAAAGGATCATCACTGAAAGACATCAGTTTTGAGGTTCTCACAATTATTTTTTGATTCTGTTCATATATTCCCTGTGATTCTGGCTGATACTCTGCTCGTAATCTGACCGCCTGAATTCTAAGGTCAAACATATTCACACAATAATTCTGATCCTTATCGGTTTTTCAAAATAAAAAAATAAAATACACCTAAAAACATAAAAAGCTCTTTTTCAATTAAATGTTACCAAATGACATTACAAAAGAATAACTAAACTAAAATATAGAGCAGTGAGAGAGAAACGTCGTGCTCCATTTTTGCTTCTGTAGGCATTAAGAGGAGTTATAACCAGGTGCTACTGGATCAAATGTAGTTGATTAACCGATCATCAGCAAATGATTACCTCTATAAAAGCTGAGGTTTTGGCAGTTGGCTCTTCTGGAGTACTGCCAATTAGTTAAGCTATGGTCAGCAAAGATCTGAGAGAAGCAATTGTCACCAAAATAAAAAAACTGGGAAGGGTTATAAGGCTAATTTTAAACAATTTAAGTCCATTCCTGTGGAGTGAGAATCATTATTCACAAGTAGAAAACATTCAAGGCAGTTGGCAATCCTCCCAGGAATAAATGCAAGTTCACCTCAGGTTTAGACTCTGCAATACTCACAGAATACAAAACAAACAAACAAACAAACAAAAAACCCCGAGAGCTGTATCTAAGACATTACTCGCCTTACTGAGCATATTAATGTAAAAAATCAATGATCAAGCACTTAGAAGTCGACAAAAAAAAAACAAAAAAAACAAAAAACGGTTAGTTTGATGGGCTATCAGGGGAAAACATCTTTATTCTAAAAAGCATATGACAGTATGGCTGGGTTTGTACCTAAAAAAAAAAAAAAAAAAAAGAAAGAAAGAAAAACCACACACATACACACAGTATAAAAAATTTGGAAAAAAAT
>JAOWBL010000004.1:3355634-3376834 GCA_028564865.1 Zenarchopterus dispar | reverse complement strand
TGGACTTACCTTTGTGAATGGGTATATTATTGCCTACTTGGGTGGTCTGTTCACGTTCCTGTAACTCGTATTAACCCCTTCCTTGACAGTTGACTCTTTTTGTCTGTTTTTAACTTTTGTGTATTACTTTTATTATTCATTTATGCAAAGCAAAAACAATATATTGTGATAATATAGTAGTTGAGGGCAAAAATTATGGCAATAAAATATGCATAGCTCTCAACACATTTTCAGCAGTATTTGCTAATTTGCAAGAATATTTGTTTCAGCATGTTCCCAAGTCTTCCTTTATTAAGGATCTTTATCATTTTGTAGTTTATGAATGAGCTCAGTTTTTATACAACTTGGGCCCCACAAAGTGCTTTGCATGTTTAAAACTGAAGCAAAGAAAATAATAAGAATGATAAAAAAAAAAAAAAAAAAAAAGAAGTCATCATCATCAACCATTTTGGCCTAAATCCCTCTCGGATGGGTCACCCCAGGAGATCATAGTCCACACATCGATTTGTGTGACTTTTATGCCAGATGCTCTTCCTGCCACAACCCCACAAACACTGGAATAAAACATAAATAGATATATAATGGAATAAAAAAAGTGAATAATATGATGACAAAATAAAACTCTAGCTTTTATGTTTTTTTAACTTATGATTTAACTGAGTTTTAATTTAAAAGCTACATCAGTCTGAATTTATTAAAGCTATGATGAAGTGTATATGTGTTGACTTGAGAGAGAAACTATCTTACTTGGTGACAGTTTTGATATGATACTCAAAATTAAGGTCTGAGTCCAGGATGACTCCGTTTTTTTACTTGATTTCTTCAACTCAGTGTTAGGGCTTTCAAATTTAATTTAAGTTTCTCTCTGACCTTCAGGACCAGTTATGAAAATTAGTGTTCAGTTGTGACAGAGCTACGGAAAACTGTTTTGCCATTGATAGTCTGACACCTAAAATAGAGTCATGAAAGGTTTTTGACCGGGCTCATGTTATGAGGAGACATAGCAATATAAAGGTATATGTCAACAGTGTATCTATGGAAACAGATGCAGAAACAGTGCCAGAAGCACCAATCAGGCTGTAAATCTCTCCAGAAGGATGAAGTGGTTTACTGTTGTCTTAAATCAAGCAGACCTAAAACAGATAATTCCTTCACATCCATTCTGAGCTATTTGGTCATTTAAATCTTTACAAGTGCCATCTCTGTGCAGCGCTTGCTTTGCAACCCATATTGGAATTTTTCAAATTCACTGTTGTTATTCATATAACTGTTTAGCTGTTTTAAAAAAAAAAAAGCTAAAATGTTACTTCAAAATTGGCAGATTGTAGATTGATCTATGGTTATCAGGTATGGATGGATTTAAGTTGCCTCATGTCAGAAGGGGCTCAACCATGGCAGACTTAAAAGCAGCAAGGATTACACCCATCTAAAATAATTCAATATTCTAAAAAAAAAATAGTTAATCCAACCGATATCAAACAGTTTCAAAAAGGATATGGGAATATGGTCTAAAAGGGTGTAGCTAATTTCATTTGAGTGATAACTTTACCTTGTATCTCAGCTTTAACTAGGACAATTTTCTTTGGTGGTTCTTCATGTGGAACACTGAAATCTAGTTCCTTAGAATCTAAAATTCAAGTTCTGACATTGGGAGAGATTTTGGTGAATATTAGCAATTTTACTTGTGAAGCATTGCAGAATTTTTACATTTAGCAACAGAAGCCTCACTGGGTGAGATTGTAGGGATGGGATTAATCAAAAGATCAGTTTGTTATAATAGAAATTTAGAGTCATTCAGATTGTCAGTTATTAGCTTTGCAAAGTGAGTCTATGATGCATGTTTGATTTCCTTTTTGAATAGTTTTTGAAAAAATATCTGACAGTTTAATATCAACTGATTCATTATCTTCTTTCAACTCTTCTGACCTCTTTTAGTTTTTAAACTTCTATATTTTTTCAGGGATATGTTTTTTTAGTAGTGCCCTTTTTAATTTTAATGTTCCAATTATATCCAGAACTAATCTTAGGCTAGTGATGAAACTGTCTACAATTAAAATCACAAGAAGGTGAAAGAGTTGCAGGCGTACTTTGAAGAAGAGGAATAAAATTAGCAGATGTAAGATAGGATCACACCAAATGAGCTCATATTTTACTTTGTTTTGAGCTAATGAGCCAATATTTTCCACGAAATGGCAAAATGTTACAGTTTCAATATCTGATATGTTGTTTATGTTCTATTGGGAATAAAATGTGGGTTTATGAGATTTGTATATTACTGTTATTATTTACAGTTCACACACTGTCCCAATGCTTTTGTAATTGGGGTTGTAATATACCATGGTGCATATATGGTACAAGCTCCAACTCAGTTTGGGTGAAGACCATTTATATCTAAGATCCCCAAAACCATCAGTGAAAACTACATCATAATCAGCACAGACAGATGACAGCCAGGCATTTAAGATGAGCAGTCAACTAAATCTCCCCATGCCCTGCCCAGAGGATCAGGGCAGAGTTCCAGAGATGTGGCTTTTGCAGTTCAGTACTTTCGGAGTGGCAAATACATGAGCAAAGTCTAGTTTTAGTAATTCAGACTGCACTTGTAGGAACAGATTGCCATGACTGGCAGTGGGTTGGCCTGAAGGGGTCAAAGGACAAAGCTTGGCAGTCTGTGCTAATCATGTGTTGGCTAAACGCTCACAGCCTTGAAGTACCCCGGGGCTTCACTGCTGGGTACCAGCTCCTTTAGCTGAACAGAAGCCTTCAGACAGGCTGTACTTTTGGGCTGACTAACTTTGCTCAGGCCTCCACCAACTCCCAGTTATGGCAAAATCACAGGGACAATCCCTGAAATGAGGTATTGTCCCTGCAACAGGACTTTTCCCTCCTCATCCATAACAACACTCATGACAACTAACACAATGATCATTTCTAATGCCACCTCTCTGCAGCTCCTCTCCCAAGAGTAGGAACTATCACCATATATTGTGACAAAGTCTAACCTTGTGTCTGACAAAGTTCGGCCAAGATGTAAATTCACCTGCTGACATCTTGTGGTTCTGGTCAAAAGGCATTATCCTTAAACCTGTATGCTCATATTGTGTAGACTGATGTAGTCTGAGTTTGTTCAGGGTGATTTTAACTAGTGCAAAGTTTGGAGCACACTTGTGATGAACTAAGCACTTCTGTTGTTTGAGTCATTAGAGATGCTGCAGTGTGCCACAAGAAAAAAGTCACTCAGCTCAACTGGAGGGCAGTACATGCCTCAGCATATATCAGCATGCATCCTTATACTTAGCCACCTAACTCATTAGCATTTATCCCCTCCACCTTCTATTCCTTTACCTCATCTATCACTTTCTTACTAATCAGGTTGTATACCCCCACCTTATCTTTCATTCAGGATCTTGCCCCTTTGTAAATTATATACTATATTGTGTGTATTCTACTCATCTGCACTGAGAACCTCGAACCGCATCACAGATCTATACATTTCCTTCCTAAATTATTATGCAAAGGTCAATCAGGTGTACTAGAAATAAAGCAAGGAAATGACAGGAAGAAAATTAAAGAATGCCTCAGACTTTTGTACAAGGGCGGCAAGTTATGTGGATGGCTGGTACTTTTGCCCTACACCATAAAGGTTTTGCCTCAAATCTCAGCTGACTTAGCATATCCGTGATGCTAATTAAAATACTTTACACTCATTCTGATCAAATCGGTTCCTCATTTCAAGTGTTTCTTCTGAAACAAGGACCAGTAGAGTTCTGCAGGGACCCCCAGTGTTTGGCCTTGCACTGTTAGACATGTTGCAGTTGGGCAAGTTTACCCACAATTAAAAGGGTCCTGAAATGGTCAGCCAAGCCTCACTACAGGAACTGCAGAACTGCCAGTGAAGTTGGACCTTGTGATTCAAATTTTGCTTTGGTTGCAACTTCAGAAATGTTTAGGTGATGCACAGCTAGCACAAGCAGCCTTCTACTCTGCAAAGCTTCATTCTCAAACCCTTCAAGTCATGGCAGTCTGTTACTACAATTAACAGCACAAAAAATGTATTCTCTTTGAATTATGACTTTGCTTGTTTGGTTTTTATTCACATCTGAGGAACTATACTAAGAAGTCAAGACAGTACCAAACTATTGGTGGCTAAAGTGATGACAGCATGCCATTGGCTGTGCTTGCCATCAACCAAAACACAACTAATACACATAAATGGGTTGCTTTATATACAATTTTGCCTTATGTAAAACAAAAAACAAAAAACCCCCCCCAAAACATTAACGCATGGAATTGATTAATATATAAAAAATGCAAATGTGTTGAATTATCATTATTTTACCAGAAGTTGTGCAAAGAAACCCATTATCAAGATACCCAACCTACTTCACACCCAGTAAGGATATTCGGTGAATCAAAGCTGTTTGATAAATTTATCTATTTTTAAATGAGAAACTACTGAAGACACATGGTGCATCCTTTTTATCTTGCTTATGAAGTCACATACAGACATGTACAAAAGTTAATAACCTCAAAAAAATTTTACTTTTGTGTGTAAACACATGAAAATCATTTGATCATAGTAGATCTTGCTATTAAGCAAATACACCATTCAAAAAGTCAGCAGGGCAATCGTATGAACTTACTGCTTCTATCATTTAAGAAGGTACAATGCAACCAGGTTCTTCTCATTATCAGCCTTTGATGAACTGGTCATTAGCAGTTGTGCAGGTGTCAATGAAAGCAAGTATTTACAGGTCTGGAGCATTCAATAACATTTTATATAATAAGAAAAAAAGTCTTCAATAAGCAAACCTTGTATATCAATCTAGAAAAGGTTAAAAACATTTTTTTTAAAAAGACCACTTTCCACAAACTATAATGCACATAGGACAGAAAAAAATAGAAGTCAATCTCAGGCCTCACTGAACATATTAGATTCCTTGACATAACAATTAAAATTAGTAATAATCATTAAAGAAATAAAAAAAAAAATACTGAACAAGTATTATTTGTTTTGGAGGGTTGCCATGAGAATGCTCCTTCTGTCTAAAAAGGAAGTGGAAGCATTTCTGAGGTTCAAAAAACCGAATATGAACAAACCACAAGACTTCTGGAACAAAGTCCTTTAGACAGATGAAACTAACGTGGAGTTGTTTTGGCCTTAATATCCAGTGTCACACTTAGTGATAATGAAATGCCATATTCAGGGTTATTTTGCAGCCACAGGATCTGTGCACCTTGGAGATGAACACAAACCCCTGTGTATATTATTGGGGCAGTTTGTGAAAACATCTGTCCAACAGCTAAAGTTTGGCCGAAACTGGGTCATGGCACAGTATGGAGTTGTGAAGAACACTAGCATCACTAGATCAGAATACCTGAAAAATAAAAGAATAAAGGTCTTAGGGATTGCCTAAAAAGTGTCCACTCAAGGCAAATGATGTGGTAAAGGTGGATCTACAAGTTCATGAATCATGGAAGTACTCACTATTATCCATTATTTATTCATTTTCACTTGGTTTTCTTAAATAATGGCATGATGAGACCCACCATTATCAGATTTTTTTTCTTTTTTTAGCTTGACTGTATGTTACATTTCTGCATTTCTGCTCTATTTGGCTACACTTGTGTACCCTTGAGCTCCCCCACCCCACCCCCACTCCCCACACTACCCCCATCATGCCTCCCCCACCCCCACCCCCTCAAAAAAGTAAGAAACACTGAAAGACATAAATATCAGGAATAGAAGCAGAGAGGAGATAGTGCTTTTAGAAAAGACAGGCAACGGATCTGGTGAGTACCTAGAAGAACAAGAAACAATACATTAAAATTTGGGAAAATCAAAGTGACGATCTTGTCCTAATCTCAAAGATATCACTTTGAACATAATATTTCAAAAAGTGACATTTCAGAGAAAGATGTGGAAATACAGGATCACCCAAAGGAGACATGCAGTCATGCTAACTGTGTGGCGAATGATGAATCAGCCGATAAGCATCTGGAGGTGGCAGAGGAGTAAAAACACTCAAAGCATGTTGAATCAAAGCAGATCTGTTCAGCGCAGCATAACTGGCCACAGAGCAAGTGATCTAATAGGCCCTACTGATGTCATACTTATATAGCACATGTGAGGTCTGCTCCTATCTTCCATCCATCCATCTTCTATACCCGCTGAACCCATTACTGGGTCACAGGGGTCTGCTGGAGCCAGTCCCAGCTCATTGCAGGCGAGAGGCAGGGGTACACCCTGGACAGGTCGCCAGTCCATCACAGGGCCACATACATAGACGAACAAGCACTGCTCCTATCTTTTTAATAGTTAATTTTATTATACTTAGTAATGTTTTGCAGTGTCATCAATTGAAACTTGAAATTGTGATGAAAGAACAATGACAGCTTCTCATTAATAGCATAATATAGTTCACTTGTATGTCATTGGGTTTACTAAACAAATACATTTAAGAGACAGGAAGCAACAGATTTATTACATGATCTGACAATTTGACTCTGAAGACTTAGTTTTGTTTTTTCAAGATAGACAGTTTGAAGAAAAGGTCAGAAATACATTTTTACAGAAATCAGACCAACTGACTCATATCTTTCCAAATTAATAACCCTCATTTGTATCATTCTGGGATACCACTGAAAAAAATGGAAGTTCAGTAGGTTAATGTAGTTTATTTATGCCTTTTAATTAAATGTGGTCAACTTCAGGTCCATTAAGACTCGGACTCAGAGTCTTCGGTTTATTTTCAGACAGCACCAAGGCTGTAGAAGTAACATGGGCAGTGGGCACATGTCCCCACCAATATCCATTGATTATGAAATTTTCCGTCATAATGTTGACTCCCCCCTTGACAAATAAATAAATGTATGAATAAACACAGTGTCGTGATGTTTTTAATATAGATTTAATATAGATGTACACAAAGGCTTGAATTACATTCTCTGTTGGAATTTGCCATCTATCAAGCAAAACTGCACTTCTCAGCTTCCAGAATCCATTAGAATTATGTCGATAGCGTAAATGGTCGAAGGGTTATGGTATTTCAAAGAATGTGTGTCATTTTCTGTTTCCGGTGACAGCATTTAAGTGAAACTGCTATGAATTCATAAAACCACTGAAAAAGTCCAGCACACTTATATTTCTGGTTGAGAAGTGAACAGGCTCCATTCCTCCCCAGGTTCAAAACACTTTCAAGAAAGAGAAAAGCTAATTTAGGAGAAGAATGAGAGACACTGAAAAAAGTTTTTAAAATGATATGGTTTTCTTTATATTGTTTCTTTATTCTTTGTTTTGAAATGCAAATGTTTCAGGAATTTATTTAGCTTGAAATTTTCTCGTGGGGATATCCAATCCAGTAAATCTTTCTGAAATTTGAAATTATTGCAAGTGATTTTTTTTCTTACATTGAGTGATTGCCACTCACTCAACAAAAGGAGATACTTTAGTTTGCTTTGTGTTTTGTGTAATACACTGTTCAAGGAATCCTGTTTTCTGAGACCTGAGGTTTTTACTTTGGCAATTCTGCAGTTGGATTCAGTTGAAGTAAAAAGACATTTAACAGAACCAAGGTTGTATTTTATTAGTTTTTTTTCTTTTAAAAAAAAAAACACTTTTATTTTTTTATTATTTTTGCTATTCAATTTTGCCAAAGATGTAATGTCATAAGAATGTACAAGATTTAATACATAAATACATTTCTTTAAGGAACTAGAAGTAAATATTTTTAAGTCATATGTTTTAACGGTTATAAAACACCGGTTTAAAGATTAACTTGTAACTAAAAAAGTTTTAAAAAGAACTAAAATGCTTCATAAAATGTTGAAGTTGCTATTATACTTTTTCCATGAATCATAACTTTGCAATATCAACTTGTTATTGACCCATGGAGGGACAAAGTTGAAGAATTGGACCCTCCTGCAATTTAGCTGAATACCCTTGATCAATAACATGACATTGGACACCCCTCTATCATAATATAGGGGATTCAGGCATGTCCTCACCAATGAAAAAAAAAACCCAACAAACTGATGTTGAGTTTGGATTGAGATGGCTTCTGTTATTTACACTTCACCAGGTGCTAACATGTGAGATGTGTGTGATATAACACTGCTGGTTTTAGTGTTTCTGACAGTAGAACATGTCATGCAAACTGAAATTAAATGTGAGATCCCACCTTTTTATATTTACTTACAATCTGGCCTTTGATGCCGTCTCAACTCATGTGTCAAAGTTCCCTCTGTCTAAAAAAAAAAAAAAAAAAAAAAGCCAAAAAAGATGGGTTTATATTCTGAACAGATTTGCTGATACAGCTGTTAAAGTTGTTTTTATATAGCTCAGCTTTTGCATGTGAGGGACCATAGATTGTTAAAAATTAGGTACTATGAAAACTGCTTTAAAAAAAATTAGCTTGGAACTTGGAAGTATTATTCTTGACTCCTAACTTCATAAAAGCCATTCAAATGGCATGTAGTGAGTTCAGCAAAGGGAGACATATGAAAACCTCTGTGTCCTTGAAGAGCATTAAAATGGGTATAATGAACAGTTACTAGCTTTTTTTAAAATCTGTATTGCATTATTTATTGAATATAAACATCTGGCCATCTTCTCCTGCCTTTATGGTTCCAGTAATATAATGATGCATCACTTATAGTTCAATTATAACAGCAAAGATTGTTTAAAGGTATATCATTTGGCAGATTTGGAAATGTTTACTTCCAGTTAAGGGCATTTCCATTGCGAGTTGTCCATTCAATATGGATTTGTGGTCTTTGGCTCAGTTTGACATCTCTGGACCAACTGTATAATAAATTCAGTTCTGGAAAGAAGGAATAAACATGCTATTCTGATAAACTAGCAATGAATATTTCATGACCCAGTTGGTGGTTATTGATGCCTAAATCCAACCAAGTGGTCACTATAGGTGGAAGAAGAAAATAAATAGGAAAAGTTCAAATAAAACTCAAACCACCAAACTCCTTCCTAGGTTTCACATATTTAAGCTGATTATTATCTAAGTTTCCAAAAATGCTATGAAACTGTAGTTTCTTTCTGTAGACATTTTTATATCCAGTGCTTCTTTACAGAACACAGCTTAATCAAGTTCTTTTGTGACAGCTTTACCAAAATCCATGTCATTTTACAGTATTATTGGCTGTTTGATAACATAGCCAGGTCAAAGGCATGGCAGCTTCAGCAGGGTCCATCGTAAGCAATGTTTCAATACAGAGGTTATGCTGCATTCTTATGAAGGCAGTTCATAATAAAAAAAAGTTTAAGTTTTTCATTTATAGGGACACAGTAAAAAGAAGTCTATGGGTTTTTATCAATCTCACAGCAGTAGTTAAAAAAAACTGATTTTTGTAATGCATATCATGTCTCTAAGGCTTGGATTGTGACTTAAACCAGCCCTCCTAAAATGGAGACTTCACTTACTTGTGCTTTCCATTAAAAGTGAAGACATACATTCAAACTTTCCCAACTGTTGCTGGAGTACAGTTCAGCCTCATAGTCTGTGTTTGAGTAGCAGCATTGAAGATTGTTAGGAATGTGTGGAGGTCTGTTGAGTTTGAGTGTGTAGCTAATGAGGGAAAACCTTCCACAATATTTATTTCCCTGACTTTCTTTGGAGGTGCCATGGATGACTTAACTTGAGACAAACAACCTGAGCACAAACTGAAGATAGATGTTGCTCTCTTTCACTCAGTGGTCCTATATTTGCCCGGTTGAATTTAAGACTCCCTAGGCTGTATTAGCTGTAAATGTGGTGCTTTTTTGTCAGATAAGGTCTCTCCTAAACTTCAGGTCATGTGGAGAATTTTTGAATTAAATTAAAAATTAAGCTAAGAAGGTATATGACTCATCTTGTTCAATTTCATGGTTGTGTGATTAGTGTGGCCTTTATTTATTTCCCTCTCTGGGGAAGGGTTTTGCATATATCTAACTAGATGGAGACCTGAGTGTAGACTCAGGAAATACCAGAGATTACTGGAGGAGGTGGCTGTGGAGAGGGAGGGCTTTGCTTAGGATGCTGCCCTGCAACCCTACATGGGATAAGTGGATGGATGGCCTTTTATTGGTTGTGAGAAATGATTTAAACGTGTGTGTGAGGAAAAAAGCTCAGAGTCAAGTCAAGACACTGCTAAGCCCTAGGTAGGAGAAGGTGTAGCAGCTAGCTATAGCTACCATTACATATGATTACTGATTTTATATAATTTTACCTGATGTAGTTTAAAAAAAAAAAAAGTCACCTTCAGACAGCTGTCATGAATGTGAGATCAACAATGTTTTTTTTTTTTTTAACCATGTTCTAAATAAGTTTATTTCTGCTACAAAATTGCACATTTTAGCATGAGTTTTAATGTGGAGGTCAGTGGAGATTAATTGGCGTTTGTAGCTAATCCCTACTGTACAGTTAAGAAATTGCAATGTGTTATACTTCCACCTTGGAGTCAAGGAATGACTAGCTGTGCCTCTTGGGTTGAGCAAACCGGTTGCTAGTTTGTTTTTGCAGGTGTGACGCCCCAATTTTCCTGGCAGTTTGTGTATATGTTCCAGTTTTTAAAAAAAGAAAAAAGATCTGGAATGGAGTAGAGTTATCGACTTTAAATGCATCATTATCCTTGGCAGTTTGATGACATTGTGCGTATTATGGATAAAACATGTCATAACCACATATTATTCAATCAGAACATTTCCTCTCTTTTCCCTTTTTTTCTTTCCAGAACGTGGGTGACATTAGTCAAGCTGTCAACTTCTTGTGGCAGCATCAGATGGCATCATTTTTATTAGGAACATTTTGCGTCAACAAATCAAATGGAGACAGAGGGGAGTCTTTACCTCCAGCTGTCATTGGGTCAGATTGTTGAGAAGCAGCATTCTTTCAAAACCACAGTCCTTTTCTAAACTTAAAGGCAAGTTGTTCTGTCAGTTAGCATTTGGTTTACTTAGGTTGTAGTTTAACACTGTAGGTCAAATGGTTGCCTTTTCTCTTTCTCCCATCCATCTTTGATATGAAGATTTGTTTTATTCCTAAACAAACACTTCAAAATGATGAGATAAGATGTGTTTGACCTTCATCATTTATGCCCAAGAGTGAAACTGTAATGGTCTTAAGTTTGATTTTTTTTTTTTTTTCCATGATCTAGTTACTGTTGGGTCTTGGATGTACTTAACTTCCAGTTTTATTTTAAAAATGTGTTTCCTTGTGTGTTACTCCTTGTTCAATTTTCCTGGTTCCAATCTTCCCTGATTGTTTGCACATATTCCTCCTCAGCCTTGTCTATATATTGTCTTATCTTTCCCTTCCTCCCTGCTGGTTGATTTGCTTTTTCATCCTGTTTGCCTGTCTATCCAGCTGTCTTTTAAGTTTTTTAGTTTTTCTAGTGGAGGCCTTTTTTTTTTTTTTTTGCATTTCCCTTGGATTTGTGCCTCTGCAGCAGTTTTTGTTAAATAAAAGGATTTCTCTTCTATCATCCTATATTATATATGATATATGGTAAGATTTGTGGACAGTTTGCAAATGTGATTCTGATATTGCCTAGCTCTTAAAACTTTTTTTTTAAAGAATTCACTGAATATGCAGATCACGGAAATATGCTCAGTTTTCTATGTGGCCTGGATTCCAAATGTTGTAAAGGTAGTTTGTGTTTAGAGGGAGCTTATGTTTTCTGCTATTTCAATTACAACTTTGAATTCAAACACATGGACACCAAGCATAAACAGTCCTGAACATTAATTATAAATACTGCAGTTTTAAAATGCTGTACATTTTTATGGTATTTATAGTTCAGCACTTTCAAAGTTTGAATGAAACAGTCAAGTGCCACATATTCCTGATTGCTAGATCAAGAAGAGGATAATCATTCCTCACTCCCTTATTCTTCCCCAATTCCTGTTGATTATGAGTGGGTAACTAAGTGAAAGGACATAACACTCAGCATTGAGTGCTTTTTCTTTGTTACTGATGTATTCTTTCATAAAAATTGTAGCATGTATAGGATGAACAGTATTCTTACTCTTACATACCCTCTAATGATTTCAATCCCATCATCCTTCTCTTTCTGCTCCATCAATGTCTTCCATGGTCTTGGTTCAACTGTCTCTGCCATATTTTCAGCACACAGTCTCCATGTGTCATCCTTAAAATTTTCATATCCTCTCTCCCTTTTTACTTAATTCCTTTCTACTGTAGGTCTTTATTTCTCTCCTCTCATCTCCTACTCTGGTCCCCCACTGCTCGTCGGCTCTCAGGTTGTCAGATAAAGGTGAAGATCTTCTTCACAGCACTTGGCTCAGCTTCCCTCCTTTTTTTGGGAAGATTTTTTTATTCTTTTTTTTCAGCACATCTCTTAACTATAGTTTTCTTTTTGGGCTCTGGTGGTGGCATTTCCGATTGGGCTGGAGTGAGGAGGGAGATCTTTACAGTGAGTGACCTTTTGTGGATCTCTATAGCTCATTATTCCTCATCTGCCTCAGTTGTTGCTCTGCAGGGAGTGGCACAAGTCTTGTGACAAATTTCAGCCAATGAATCTTTTTTCTCCTGCCTTGTTCTTTTCTTTTTTCTGTCCCACTGCCATTCATTTTTGTTCTCATTCCCTCAGCTTTATGTTCTTTCCCCAGAGTCAATAATAAAGTGTTAAAATTCGTGGTATCCATATCTAGACTTCATATCTGACAGCACTAATTGAAATGTGAGTTTTTTATGTACTTATGTACTTTACAATTAGTGGCTCTTTTACACTATGACACAAGCCATAAAAGAACACAATGAATCTTTTTGTAAGCCTAAGAACATAATAATTAGAATTATTAGAATTAACTATTTTAATTTTGCTTTTAATAAGATAGTCTGTTGTGCCATTAATTGTGCTAACAGCTGGAACTAGCTGATAGACAGCTAGCCATCACCTTGTCTGCCACTTGTTCCAGCAGGAGCCTTACCACCTTTGCACCTGGGCCAGCCTACTTTGCACCACCTCTGCTTGCTACCAAGATCAGCCTGGACCCTTACAGGTCAGCTCGTGAACTGAGGCTGTCTGACTAGCAGCCAAATGAGCACTTACCTCTTTGTGATAACCAGCTCTTGGCAAGGTGTGTGTGTGTGTCCCAACAAACTGCCAGTCTTGTTTGCTCCACTTATTTGCCAGTTTCTGGATGAACCTGGAAAGAAGGCGACAGCTCCAGCCAATATAACATTGACCAGAGGCCTTTGTGCCACCAATTTCCTCCCATGGTCCAAAATCTTTCTTGTTAGTTTTGTATGGTGATTCTAATTAAGCTTGAATGGGAGTATGGTTGTTTCTCTCTACCTATGCCTTTGATATACCAGTGATCAGTTCAGGTTTTACAACCCCTTTTGCCTGTTAAGAGTATGTCTAACTCTGTCTTCTGCATTTTCCTCTGTCAGACCATTTGACTATACATGCTCTTTCAACTCATTCAGAATTTTCCTCTTTGGTCTTGGTTCTTTTTTTCTTAAACCCTGTGTGCGATTTCCATCTCCAACAATTCTCTACCAATGTATTCATTATTCCTTTTTCTATTCTAGCCTTCTTTTCCTTATATCTAACACATCTAACCTTGGCTGTTTCTCCGATGTCCCTTACCTGGTTTTCTGGACACATGGTTTATCCATATATACATATATATTCTTTGCATCACATCACCTACCTCCCTGTGTCTATCCTTTCCTGTCATTGTATCAACACCTTAAAAAAAGATGATACGACTGTAGGGGATGGATGGATGGGATCTCTGCCACAGTGATGTTCCAGATACTTATTTCTAGGTGTTAGGGTTTATAAGAAACCTAAGTTATACCTTCTTTTGTGGAGAGTATGGAGTCTTCTACATGATTTGGAACACACTAAAGAAAATTAAATTCACTTTTGTTTTTTGTTAAAAGTGAAGGACCTGTGTAAAAATGTTACATATACACAGTGCTGTTTGAAGTCAATTGTGTTAAGTGAAAACAAATCATATCTTTCACTTTCATGTTAACAACATCAAGTGATTCGTGATTCACAGGACATCAAGGGTGCATGAAGATATAATTCATGATATGTGCAAAGGCTAAGTGGAGTCACTTTGGACTGACTCTGCTGATTAAAGTTTCATGTAGTTTGTATAGGTACCTCTAGGATTCCTACTTTAGATGGGTGAGATGAGTTTTATTATTATTATTATTGTTATTATTATTATAGAATATTCCCAATGAAATCATTAAACTGCCTCTTGACTAAAAACAACACACCACCAGGGGATGGAGCCCCATTCCAGTAACAGGGACTCGCCTCATTCGTGGCAGTCTCTGGCATGTAAACACAGCAGCTGTAATTGCAAGTCATTGAGATTCATTTGCCAGTTTCCTTCCACAACAGCATAAAATCCATACAGAAGTGCCCTTTTCGTGATTGTGCCTTTCCGCTGCTATTGACTTTGATGGATGAGCACATTTTGGTTGGAGTTCGCACATGAAGTATCATCTGGTCATGCTCATCCTGCAACACAGCAGGATGTTCATGGCTATTTGACACTTCCTTGAACATTACATGCTACTGTCAGCATTGATTGTGATGGAGGTGCCCATAAGACCTGTGAGAAATAACTGAAACGTTGCAGCACATCCAATACAATTAACAAGAAAGTACAATCAAGTTAAATAGGCAACAAGAGGAAAGGTTATTCTGTCCCTCAGTTAATAGGTTTTTCTTACAAGCAGGCTGCAAGGGTAATTAACCTGTAACAGAACTCTGTGCAGATATAACCCTCATTGCCAGTGTAAATTATGTGATGGGTAGGTTTTCTGGCTCAGCTGTAAATACTCAGTTGAAAATTGATTTTTAAAGGATGAAAATCTTGTTGTATACCCATACGTGCACACACAGAACATTACATTATTCATGCTAGCACCAAAGACACTGAACAATTAAATCTAAGTCACAATTACACTGTCTATTTGCTTCTGGAAAATCCAATTTGTGTCTCTAATTTGACCTTCAAGACCGACTATCTACGTTGCAATTTGCAAGCAATCAGGCTGAATTGTGTATGAAGGCATCATTTGCATTTGTTACTGTGGGACAACAAAGGCACATAACATTGCAGCTGTGTTAAAAAAAAAAAATAAAAAAAAGCAAGCTGGTAGCAACAGTAGAAGAATTCAACACAATCTTTTGACTTTAGCTTCAGTGACATCTTCAGAGGGGTGTAACATGAAACAAAATCAATGATTGTGAGCTCTGTTGTGCCTACAGTCAGTTTTTAATGCCACAGAGGTGATTTATTCGAACCCAGCTAGATCATTTAGGTTAGGCACATAACTTATTCTGGAAGAGGCTTTGAATGCACTTTTGGATTAAAAATGTGCCATAACTTTACTCAGTCTTTCTTTAACATCCAAGCAGGCACTGAATGTTAATTCCACTTGGCAAAGTTGTGCAATTCTATTATTTCTAATAATATATAGAACAATTATATAATAAAACACATATAAATGATTAGTGCATTGATACTTCAATTAACAATGTTTAGTCATTTTTAATTACCGGTAGTTGAACTTTTTTGACTCAAGAGTATCCCTTTATTATTCACTGCAGATCAGTGTCAAACCTAAATGGATCTCTTCAGACTGCTTAAACGCATCAGATTGTAAAGGTTTACATATGCACAAATGTTTTTTTTTTTTTAAATTAAACATTAAAAATGTCAGTTTCAATTTAATTTGAACGAGTATTTGATTACATTCAGGACGTGTCATCTACCTATGTGGTTTCTTTTTCCTACTGTCAGCAAAAACCCACTAAAGTTACTTTGGAACCGATCCTGATTGTCTCTTGCAATGACTCCAGAATGCTTTATTGCTCCATCTCAAACATCGGCAATGACGAAAGTAACTCAAAGAACTACAGTGTACACCCTAACAAAAGCAACTAAAAGCAGGTTTCTATTAGCGGGAGTCTGGTGTAAATATTAGGCAGCTGATGCTGTCTCCATTATTGGAAGGATTCATTGACCTTTGGTAGTTATGTCATCATTCAACAGCTTTGACTGCAATGTAATTGTCTTACAACATAGACACCAAGCAGCCATGAAAAGCAAACAGCACGGAAAAAGCTGAAATGGTTGCTGGATTTCTGTTTGTTTTTGCACACGGTGATGGTGCCCATGAGAAGAGAAATTTCCTGCTTACACGATACCCAATCAGCATCGAGTCAACATCATTCTCTCACTCAGCAGTTTTTCAGATCTGAACTGAAGTACCCAGGGCAACGACTTGTGTCAGCCCAGTAAATGCTCCAGAAGTTTGTAACTGTGGGACACTTCCTGGTAATAAAGACGTGTCAACAATCAACAATAGCGCTAACCACAATCCCCTCTAATGATGCTCATCTTCAGAGACTCAAGAAACTAATGATGGAATAGCTAAAACATGAGATTAAATAGTATTAGATTTTGGCCCATGTCAAATAAACAACTTAACCTCCACACCTATAGATGGACCTGCTGAGCTAAAAATTTTGACTCTTACATGAAAAGCTGCTGTAAATATACCTTTTCTGCTTGTCATGTCACAGAAATTTGTGGCATGACATGATGGGGTACTCATGTTTAATTACCCAATCAAACATGAATGATTAAAAATAAACAGCAAAATCATGAGGTCTGGGGGTGTCTTCTGTCAACAGCACTAACTGACAGCTGATAGAAACTGTTCACATGAATATGGTTGTTTTTGGAACTTTTGGCCTATTTCCAATAGGCAAATGCAATTTTTGACCTCTGGAAACTAATATTTATTAAAACTCTGTCAGATTCAAGCTATTTAAAAAATTTTATCCATGTTCTCAAAAGAACCGGGCTCTCTTTAGATTTTTTGCACCACTTCCATCTTGCTTTGGCTTCAGCATATGTTCCCCTTTATTAACATAGGAAAAGCAGTTACCTAAACTGGTATGACTGTGAGTGTTTGCCTGACTTTAATAATGAGACTTTTGATTTGCCTCCACTGAAATCTAGGATTTCTCCCTGACAATAGTGATGTTCTTCTACCATGCCAGCCCCTGCACTTTCCAAAACAGAATCGACTGCCAACAGTGTTGGCTGTTGAAGAGGTTGAGTGGACCCCTGGTTGGTGGGACAACTTAGACAGTGAAGCAGTTGGTGCCACAGAATAATGAGTATTTTATTTCTTGTCTTCAACTGAGGTTTTTCGCCCACACTTTGAAGGGAAGACAACTGTAACGAGATCATCTGCCAGTGCTGTCAGAAATGTTGCACATTGTACTTTTTAACAGGTAGGGGGGACATATAAACCCATGACAGTGAGAAGTATCTACTACTTTTACCGTGTGTGTATACATTTAGCCATCACTGCATGGTACAGCATTGTATGGTAAACTTTATTATTTCAGATGGGCAATTTTCTCAAACAGTCAGCAATGCTTGACAATTATATTCATCCTGTGAACTTGTGGTGCTGTGGTTATGTTTTGCATTTCTATATAGAAGAGCCTTTTTGGAAAATGGAAATTGTGAACAGGGAAAAGCTCAATTTATTACCGTATCTGTATTTTTGTGGACAAAGCCGAAAACTAACCCAAATAAAATGTGGTGCAAAATAAAGACAACTTTGTCTTAAACAAACTAAAAATATGAAATCATTAATGTACTATTGATAAAAATTATTTTGGTGACTTTCCAGCGGTGAAATAACTTAAAATATTGTGTATAATATAATATGAAATGACCTAAAAAATTACACAAACCACTGCAATGGATTGGCGACCTGTCCAGGGTGTACCCCCAACCTTTTCTCATATAATAAACTGGGATAGGTTCCAGCCTATTACAGGATTAGAGGGTACAGAAATGATTGAATGAATACAACCATTCAAGACAACTTCCATTCATCAGCAAGCCATAATATTGCGGGAAAAAAAGGTAAACCATGAAGTCAAACGCAAGAAGTCCTTTTTTTAGTTCTTGAAGGCATTTCATCTTCCATCCAGAAAGCATCATCAGCTCAATTTGAATAGTGGGGAGTTTCAGGCTTCCAAACTACTGAAGTCATATGCAAATCACTTACCTTCCTGCCAATCTTGGGGGTCATTGGAGTCTTTTGTCCAGTGTAAGGTACTTGAATCATGGTGTGGGTGCTTCTGAAATTGCCTGGGCAGCACATTTAAAATGGTACTGTGAGTGTTGGATATCTAAAACCTGATGTCACAGCCTCTCTTTTAATGTTATTTTGCCCTGTTTGACAAAGACGGCTTCTACATGCAGGTTTGAATCTGTCCAGCCTAGTTGCCTTGAATCAAACCTTTGAAGATTACCATGACCTGTATGTCTGAAATGAAAGAAGAAAAAAAAGAGAACTTTTGCTTTGTTGAATTAATTTTTCAGGGTCTCTTGAAGTCACAACAAAATTGAAAGAAACTCTGACATCATGCAACCCCGTCACTTAGTTTTAAGGAATCTGAATCTAAAAGCAGGTTGTTTAAAAAGCTGTTCAGATGTGCAGTTTTCTGTGACATCATGAACCCAGGTTAGAGTAGAATTCTCCAATCTCTCCATCTTTATGTCTTCACAGATGCCATATTTGCTGGACTTCCTGAAATGTGTAACACAGACATCAAAAGACCCTGCAGAGGAGAGGGGCGGGGATATTTCAGCTGACTCTCCCCTCTAAAACTGACCACTATGAACAGGGCAGTAGACACATGTTGAGAAGGCAGCTCTTTTTGTATATCTTTTCAGTACCTTGACTGATGTACATCTCAGGCCTTTTATTAGGACTGTGGGAAATTGTTTACTTTCCTTTTATTCCCAGCTCTCTCCAGTAAAAGTTTATAAAACCACTAAGCGGGATTAACTAAATTAATTTTGCCGGTGATCCTTAGCTCACCATCAGTGTGGGTTTTCACAAAATCAGTGCAGTATCCTTATCTCTGATAAGTCTACTTCTGAGTCTGTAAGTGGCCTCCAAACATGTATGGTGTTTTAAGTTGATTTTAACTATGCTCTTCATTGTATTAATGCATCAAGTTTAATTCAAGTACTGTATCTCCAGTTCTATGTTTTCCCCTAATAACCACAGCATATTGACTATTCATTCCACCAAACATTACTGTAGTTTTATGAATGTGTGAATAATCATCTAACATCTGATCTGTTTGTAAGTGAGAATTTGTTCTCAAACTTTTACCTGGTAAAATAAAGGTTAAATAAATAAAAATAAAAATCAGTGATGTTTCAACTTTGTTGTTCTTGAAATTAATCTAGCTACCTTTTTCATGAGATTGATGGAAATACATGTATAATGCACTGCAAAGGAAGCTCTATCTGTGTTTCATTTGAAGGAACATTTGCTTCCTTTTAAGCATCGTCTAGCTATTGTGGTCTCCTATTCCAAATTATCATTGACTCCTCTCCCAGTCATCTCATGCAACAGCGGCATATTTAGCAGCTTTATGGCATAATTATTACCAAGCTAGTCCAGTAGATTATTATTTTAGCAGAGGTGACTAAGATACTCAAGAAAATATAGATGCAAGATGTCAAAAAAAAAGAACGACAGATGACTCATGCTTTGATGTCAAAGCACCACATATGTGCACTATAGCTTGAAACCCTACATTGTAACCTCCATCTGATGTGCACCTTACCTTTAAGTCAGGAACCCACACTGTTTCAAAAGGTATGACATAAAGTTGACAGCCAGAATTGTAAGAATGTCAATATGTAGTTTCAGAAGTGAGAAGTAACAAAGTACAAATACTCTGTTTCTTTACTGAAGTAGATTTTTCAGGTATCTGTACTTTATGATAAAATGTGAGTACTTTTGCTACCTCTGCCAAGTTTTTATGTGTGCTTCTTCTTTTTTTTTTTTTACTTGAATGAGAAAAAAATGGGCATATCTTAGATGTAAGCAATGCAACACACTGAGGCTACAGTGGTCTTTAAGCTACTTGTGATTGTTTTGAGGCAGACTGGTGTCTTTGTGCTCTCTGAACTGGCAGCTCAAACAGCAGATGCGAGAGAAAAACAGATTAGATGGTAAGGAAAGGGGAATAAAGAATGGACTTTGGGGATACGGCTGAGGAAGTAAACAGAGAAACAGGGAGTGAAAAAAAGGAGATGTAAACATGAGAGAGGAGGAGGCTGGCAAACCAAGAAGTGAATGTCAAATGCAAGAGGAATTGACAAGGGTTCACAGTTTATGCACGTGTCTATGCCTCTTCACTTTACATGTATCCTTACACATATCTACAATAGAAGAGTCATTTTGACATGAAGCATAGCAAACAGAAATTATATGGTGTCACCACTGATTACCCATAGCAATAGGGTCCATTGAGATGGCTGTTTAGGCTGAACTGTCAGTGCCTTGCTCCTGTATACCTCTAACTCTGATAAATAACCCTGTTTTGGGCCTTTCTCTGCACACCATGTCATATTTCATGCTGCACAGCCTATAAAGAGAGAGAGACACAACCTGAAGATAGGAAGTAGGTCAAAGTAGAATATGAAGAGGTGAGGTAAAAGGAGGTGGAAGAGCAGAAACAAGAAGAGGTAGTGGGTCCACACATTAGATGTTGATCATTTCTCCCTGGAGTTACAAGTTTATTACTTTATATCCTCAAGAAAGTGCAGAATTTTGTCCTAGTAATCCCACACATGTCAGCAAAATACATTATGGATGGATTAAAAATCAAATACGACCACTAAAAATGTATATATTTATAGGCTTGTGGCTTTGCCAGGATGGAAGTGAAACAAATATCTTTGAGTGGGAGAGTGTCAGATGAGAGATATAAATGCTGGCAGTGGCTTCCATGTGTTTTCTTTGAAAGACTCCTATATTTGGTGTGGGTTGATAGTGGCATGACTACAAAGAGATCACCGTTAAAACCTTCTAATTTTTATTCCTCATACAAGATGTACCAATATTATTGTGATTCACAAATAAAATGGGTTTGCTCCCATATGAAATTCTGTGACTTACGATATGGTCAAAATGACCCATACCAATGACTGTGAATACTCTATGAATGATTTTTGGACCATTTCCTTTTTGGTTAGTACCATGATTTGGTACAACCTTTATCCATAGGATATGTGTATATATATATATATATATATATATGTGTGTGTGTGTGTGTGTGTGTGTGTGTGTGTGTGTGTGTGTGTGTGT
>JAOWBL010000004.1:3325250-3342949 GCA_028564865.1 Zenarchopterus dispar | reverse complement strand
CTTGCCTTGCCTTGCCTTGAGGCAAACCTCTCCCCTTTCTTTGTTGTTGTTCTTGTTTGTACTGGAGCTCTTGGACAGGCTAATGTGGAATAACTCAGCAGCGACGTGATGTATTTATAAATGCTGTTTTGAATGAATACAGAGAAGAATCAACATCCTATCGTCCTTGCCTCCCCCAATTCTGCTTCCTGTGGCTGAAGAGTATACAAGGCTAGTGGTTAGACTTTTCTTTTCTTTACTTATAAACCTTGTGAGGTTCACCCAAGAGGGTGCACGTGATTACTAGGATTGATTTATTCTTGACACATGAATCATGGTCATCATTTGCTGATATGATTCTTTTCTTTTACTTCTTTAAGGAAAAAAACTATTTATGTAAATGGACTGACAAATCAAACATGTGTGCTGCAATTACATGGAATATGTGTAGTATAGAATCATGATCTGTAAAAGAAACATGAGTTCAAAGCACTGACTTCCTTTGATAGGACCTTGGTGCCACATATTCATTCTTGTAGTTGCTGTAACAGTTGTCTCCTGGCAATGGACTTCAGATGGGTATTCCTTATTTGGGGAGGTATTACAGGTACACCTCCTATCGTGAACAGGCAACAGCAATAACTGCACCTCATAGTCCATGCACTAGGTGTTTGCATATTTCTTAAGAAATGAGGGTGGATCTTAGTTTGATTTTTAAAAGGAGCAGTTTTTTTCCACTGTCTAAATCTAGATTTGTACAATCCCAATTCAGAAAATACTGAGGCAGCGTAAAAAGTGCAGAAACATACCGAAAACAAAAAATCAAATAAATATAAAGAAAACTTTATGAATCACTGAAGGGAAATTTTTTGCACTCTTTCAGTTTCTCTCTCTTCCTCTCTCTGTCACACACACATAAATTGTTTTAATCTCTTTATTTAATAGTTACAAAGCCCAAATTCAGGCATAGCATATGGTAAACAAACAACCCTTTGAGATTCCATAGGAATAAGATCCCTCTCTTCACACAGCATCAATAACCATCATTCACTGATAGCTGTTATTACTACATGGGGAAGGAAATACTTTGGGAAATCTTCTTCAAGCACCAAAACATGATGTTATGCCCACAAATGCCACCTAAATGTAACCTTGACATGAAGCTGGCTCATGTTAATCTTGTCCAGAGGCACTGCTGACTTCTCTGGAGGAATCTGAAATGAACAATCATACAGTGGAAATGCGTGTCTGAAAGTCTAGGTTTTCTGATAGTATTGAATTGTATATGTGTCGGTGGAAGAAGCAATGTATATTTCTGTAACAGCAAAATTGTTATGGAGAAGTAGGTGACAAGATGACATCTTTTCCAAGAAAGTCCATGCATTTTCAGCAGAATAATGCAAAACCACAAGGAGAGGCCTGCACACCAGACCTGTCACACGTAGAAAATTTTGAAATAAAAAAAATGAAAGTACAGTGACAACATGTGCACTTCATTGTGTCTTTTATTAACTTTCTCATGATATTCCTTCCCCATTTCGTGTATATGGTATCTCTACACAGTGCCTTAAAAAGGCTTGAGTGAAGAAATATGAACATCATGAAGTAATAAAAGCATGTTGCAGAACTGAAATAATAAAGATGTATATTTGCTAATTTAATAAAACTGCAGAGACAAAATCTGGAATATCTTGGGGTGATAGCCACAGAGAAGACAAATTGAATGGCATTTTCCATATTATTCCAACCTTTTCTGACTTGAAGTTGTATATTAATTCTCATGTTTTTAATAGTCACTCTCTTGTTTATGCTGCTTTTGATGTATGAGCAAGGCAAGCTGGAAGGTGTGGCATTAATAGCCATATATCCATCATAAAGATGCTAATTTTTTTTGACAAGATGGAGAGTAGGCAGGGGGAAGTTAAGGCTAAATGAGGACATATGACAGAAATATGCAGAGTAGGGAATGCAGTGATGGAGCTTATTGGACAGGCAAGACAGAAATAAAGTAGCTGAGTCAGAAAAACACACATACTGAGTGATAAACATTTATATCTGTGGACTTGCCATTGACAATACATTTATGAGCTGTGACATGCCATGCAAGATTAAAATACTTTTGTAAAGGTACTTTGCTACAGTGTAATTAAGCCCTTATGTATAAGTTTAGCTATAATCAATTGCTTAACCTTGACTGTGTATTTCAATAGTATTTTTCAACCACATAAATAATCCATGCACAAAAAAGACCCTGCTGCTTCAGATGCATCTATGTTTCTATTTATGTGATTGTGTAAAATTGATGTGCTGATAGTAAAATTGACCATTAATTTGAACGCAACAATAACAATTGACAGCGCTGTTAATACTGTCCTGTAAAAGGTTGATAGACTGCCTTCTCAGCTGGAGGACAGCCTTTCTTTCTGGCTGTACAAATCCTCCAGAGACAAATATTATTCATGAAATTTTATGATTCACTAGGGTTTTCTTATTTTAGATAGACATTTTTCTATGAACACGTAATTGAAAATTTTGAAAATGAATCTGCTTCTGTCCAGTCTTTTTCCAGAATTTGCCATTGATTATTTCATTCTGGCCCCACAAATCTCAGTGTTGTTGTCCACACGTGCTCATTACTGCAGCCTGCATACACGTTAGAGCCTCAACATTAAAGTACACACACAGTGTGGAGCCTCGGGTCAGGCTCTGCTACTCTGAGGTTCAGCACTTCAAACCACTTTCATTATCTCACCAGAGAAAGACTGCTCAAGTGTGTCAGGACTAACATTTTCATGTCCGCTCTATTGTTTTTCCTGTAGGATTATAGTGGGAGAAGAGAAGGGGTTTTTTTTTGTTTCTTCCTAAAGTTTGCTCCTGACAGCTGGTTGTGCTCACATCAGTAACCCTCACATGACTGCATGTCCTCTTGTAGGGCTTGCCATGTTTGTGAATTTTAAAGAGTTCAGAGCCTGCAAGGACGCTGAACATATAATGTGTGTCTAATTTTGCAGTCTTGCTTTCATAGGAATGTTCTTGCAGAATACAGATGAAAATACAGTGCTACCACTACACTACGGAAACAGTATGCAAGGTTTTTCCTCTCATTTTTTTTAAGAAAAGCAGAGTGTTTTTATTTCACTCTGCTATCCATCCAGCCGTCAATTTTCTATACCTGCTTATTTCTGTTCAAGGTCACAAAGATCTGCAGGGCCACATATAGACAAACAGTCACATTCACTCCTATGGTTGATTTGACATCACCAGTTAACTTGACATACATGTTTTTGGTCTGTAGGAGGAAGCCAGACCCACAGAAAACTCATGGAAGCACAGTGAGAACACATAAACTCACACAGATCCAGCTGGGATTCGGACTCTCTTGCTACGAGGTGTCAGAGCAAAGCAACAATCCAATCTCCTGTCCCACTGCCCCACTATTTAGCAAATATTAACCAAAGAAGAAAAAAAATCATGTGGGCAATACTAAGTATTGCTGTGATTGAGTAGCTTCATATAGCAGCATAATAATATTTAAAATGGCCGTTACATGTATGACTTAGGTTTTAAGTCTGAAATTCAAGGAGGCTTTTTTTTTCAAAACATTGATTCTTTTATTTTCCAAGGATTTTGCAAGGATCAAGGTGCAAAGTCCTGTGGCTCCAAAAGAACCTCAAATTATCACAGCTCCACCACCGAGCTTGACAGTGGATATGAGGTGTTTCTGCTGAAAAGGTGTTTGGTTTTTGCCAAATATGTTGCTAGGCAACTCCACGTTGGTCTCATCTGTTCATAGGACATTGTTCGTGGGGTACTGTGATTTATTCAGATGCAGTTCTGCAAACCTCAGTAAAGCTTTGATGTCATAAGCAGAAGAGGCTCTCTGGTGGTAACCCTTCCAAACAAGCTGTACTTGTTTGTGCTGTAACAGACTTTACGATTAGCATGCTCATTGGGGTCTTGGGTTCAGTATTCCTCAGAGCACTGCATAGTCTTACTTGAGGTTTGGTAGGGCATCCTCTCATGAAAGGATTGTCAACTGTTTAAAACCTTTTCCACTGGTGAGCAATCTCACTTAAGATTTTTTTGGAAATAGTTATTTCAGATTGATGTGCACCCACAACTGCTTCTCTAAGACCATCACATCTCTAACACTACATATATGTTCTTCTCTCCCTTGCTATTGTGTTAACATTAATCTGAATGCTCCAGACCAGCAAACTACCAATAGACCTGATTTTTATAGAAGTTTGCACACCTGTTTATGACCAACTCTTCAACGGTTGATGATTCCCTGGCTGTAATTTACCCTCCTCAATCTTATGTAAGCAATAAGGTAGCACTTAGCATTGCCCACATAATTTTTAGCCTCTTTTGTTATCACTTATCATATATTAATGAAATAAAAGAATTGATAAGTACATTCTTCATTTTTTTGTAAGGTGAAAATTTTCACCTTACAAAAAAAAAAAGCCAGCCATCGCTGGCTCAGATTCTGAAGAGGAATATTCACCCTCTGATGATGATGATTTAAAAAAAAAAAAAAAAATACATTCTTCATTAAATTCTTTAAAATCTCCCAACATTTGTCCATTTAAATTGCTGCTAAGAATAAAATCAAGGATCCTAAGCTCCATATAAACCCACAGAATATGTATATATTTAACATAATAAAATGTCACTGCATGAAATGCTGGAGACTGCAGACTTTCAACAGCATTGAAACACTTATCTCATACCCTGACAGTAATTTGTCTTTGTCAGGTGTGCCTTTAAGTTCTTTCATATGCTGATTTATCATCATTCCTATTGTGTACTTTAGCCTACATCTTCATTGTGAAGAATACACCTCATTGTTTATACTTACAGTAATGTGAATATTTATGAGGAGCTATATGGCATGAGTGCATTTGTTTTTAACTGTCAGGAATTAATAGAGCAGGTATGACTCAACTGCAAGCACTCAATCATTTGACTTGCACAATGAATATTAATTCTCTTTGCATTTACTTTTTTACTGTCATTTACACTGTAATGACATAATGTTCATTAGAGGGTTGATGAAATGCTGATGAATTGATCTCTATTAAAACAAATTTCAAAAATTGGAGACCAGGTTGTCCATTAATGATAAGTTAGTCCATTAAATCCCCAGTTTTAGATGTAAAGTGCCCTTTGGCAAGACATTGAATCCTAACTTTCTCCTGATGGCAGATGAGTGTCATGGATGGATGGATGGATGGATGCTGTTATTTATGACCATCAACAATTGTCCTGCGTTATTTTGAGCAGAACAGTTCAGAAAATACAACCACAAATAATACAAAAAGGACACTGTTGGAAGAGAAGATTATCATTTTTATTTTTAAAATTTTTAAGCGAAATAAAACTTCTAAAAACTCCAAATACAAACTAGAAATTTAAGTACACTGTAAGAACAGAATGAATGATTTTTTTTCTTTAGCTAGGAATAGAATATAGGTAGGAAGTACATTTATCTCAAAACATAATTTTAAAGTGAACAGATGGAGGATTGAGTTATTTCTTAAACTCTCAGTGAAAATAAATGTTGGCTAAAAGATGTGTACTCATCAAATATGAAGCTGGGTTAACAAGAGTGGAAGATGGATTAGAAATTTGCAACTTTTTTTAAATTAATCTGAAGGATACCACAAGAGAACTGTGTAAATTAAAATGTTAAAACATGTTATGACATATGTATGCACAAAAAACCTCCACAGTGATCGCTCTCTGTCCAAATAAATGTATATTCTTCAGTGGTTTGACTGAACACACCTGCACTTGCAAAGTGAATTTTCCCCCCTTTTTTCAGGGGTATTATACATGCCATAGTTCAGAAAGACAAAAAATTTCTAAATTAGTTGATACAGAAATCACAGCAGTGACACAGTATGGCAAGATCTCTATCCAAGTGGTAGTCTTTCAATGCCTATTGTTATGATCACTATTGTTTCATTTTTGGAAACCAGAATATCCAAGGACTTGACCTACTACTTCACAGCTGCCTTTCACAGTGGTACTCGTTTTCCCAGCCTTGGTAACACTTGCAGTTGTTGGAGAATTCCATCGTTTGTTCTAATCCTGCTTATTTCTTGTCTGCTTGCCTCACCAGGCTTCCTGTCTGTCTGCCAGTTATTCTATATAGCCCTCCTCCCTTATGGATTACCTACTCACCTATCCCATTTGGTTGCTCGTCATCCAAGATCTCTGCCATCTGGTTCTGCTGCATTACTGTTTTCCTGCTTCTGCATGCTGGACAGATTCCACACAGCTCCTCAATTCGTCTGACCATCGACCATTCTCCTCATCCTCCATTATTCTTCCAATGATGGATTATAACCCTCTCCTGTTCCAGATCTCCATTTTGACATTTCCATAATGAACACTGCACCAACTATCCTCAAGGTGTTTGACTTTGGATCCCATTTCCTACTCTTCCTACTCTCAGTACAACACCGGTTCTCTGGAGCATCATAAGGTATCAAACACTTTATGATGCTCCATGGTGATGGGTTAACTTGTTATAGAAAAAAAGAGAAAAAGGTACAGATTTGTGAATCAAAAGTTCAAATATAAATTGAGCTATCAAATTAAATCTAACCAGCTCACAAACATTTTCTGAAGCCGAACCCATATAACAGTGTTGATTAGCCCTGTCCTGTGCTACCTGAGTGGGAAAAAATACATAAGGTCATGAAATTCCAGGAAAAAACCTCTTTGAATAATTAAAATGTTGAGCTCAAACCTCTAGTTCTAAACATCCACAAATTATGAATATAGAAAGAAAAGGTTCAAGAGGGTCTCATTCAATATTTAGACTCTTAAACCCTTTTTTTAAAATGGTTTTGCATTGATTGACATTTACCCTTTCATTCCAAAGAAAAAGAAGGATAAAACTATACCACAAAAGCATAATGCTACCACCAGATTCCCTTGGTGTGACACCTAAATGTCAAAGTTTTTCAGTTAATTTGTCTCACCTTTAATGTTTACCCAAAACCAAATATATAATATGTAAAAGCGTTGCTCGCATTTGACTGGCTGAAAACAAGCTTGGGCCAGTGTCATCAGGAGAGGATCCTGGACGTAGTGATGAAGACTGAACTGATGTAATGAAAGTGGGAGTTTCAGAGGGTATGAGAGCCCCCATCTGTGATATTGAACGTAAAAGGTATTTCCAGAGTAACCTCAGCTTCCAGTCATAGGAATATGCTTGAAACAGAAGTTTGAAAAAAAAGTATGTAAGAAGTATGTAAAAAAAAAATAGTGAATGTAAAAAGATGTAAAGGAAAAAATCATTCTCTAAGGACAGTGACAATGAATGGCAGACAGTGAAAGTGTCCTCATATGGAATACTGATATATTCTGGATGAAAGTGTGTTATTCTCATCAGTAGCCTCCTACTCAAACAGATTTTGGTGTGGCTGCCAACTACTTGTGATATGCAAAATGTATTTTTTTGTACACTCGGTTTTACTGAGAAAATTACAATGTAGCACTTCCAGGGAATGTTTACTTCAGCAGTGTACCTTTTTGTATCATGTCCTTTAACCTGACATCATATTTAAATGTGCATTAGACCTTGTGGTGTACAATAGCTGTTATGTGATACTTGCAGTAATGTGCTAGTAAGTTGCAGCTGTTTCTTGTAAGGCTGCTTTCAGACTACACAACTTTCAACGCTGATTGATTGCTGTAGTGTTCAGATTACACATCTCTTTGTCCTCTAATTGAGAGCCTTAAAGTCACTGTGCAATTCAAATACCATTACATATCGCCAATGGCGTAACACAGCAGATTAGAGGTCACAATCAGACCGGGTGACATATGTGTTTCTAAACCATACTTTCCCAGTAAAATGTGCAAGAAGTTAAGAGTTGATTATTTCAAAATAAAACGATTTGTGGTTGGAAACAAGTGATGCAAACTGGTGGTGCTATGATTTGTTCAGAACCCAAAAAAAGAAGTCAAAGAACAGGGGTAAAGGAAATGGCAAGAACACACAAGCTGCAGAGATTTTATGTGCTGCAGAGATTGAAGATGACCAAAAAAAAAAAAAAAAAAAGGAAAAAAAACTTGCCTGCCTACTGTAGCATGGAACTTCATGTCTTTTAAAAATTTTGCTGAATCTTCACTTTGCTTTCTGGGTTTCTCCTTCAGGATTCCCTTCCACACATCCCCATGGTGACCTCACCAGATGGCTGTAGCTCAAATGAGGAGTCGCCTGACTGGTCCACATACTTAGCAGGCTAGGTTTCTATCTTCTGTCAATCATGGCTCAGTGGTGCATGGGTGATTGGTGATTTTGGTTGGGTGGTTTAGTAATGTATGGACAGATATGATCAGGTATGCATGTAATAGCACAGAAAAACAGTAATGCTCTGATAGATTTAAAATAAATGCCAACCAGGGTATGCCAAACAATATATTCAGAGCTTTAATAGATTTTCCTGTTGCAAATTGCTTGTTCTAATCAGTACAGCGTCTCATCAATAAAAGGATGTCATTGCTCAGGCATCTCCAAAATGTATGTTATGAGATTGATTGTCTGATGGAAATTAAACCTGAAATTAAATGTGTTAAGAACAGAAAAAGACAGAGTGGAATTCAAAGTTTGAAAAAACCTGGCCTGGACCAGGTTTTGATTCCATTAAGTTACCGTGGGAACAGAATCAAATTCTGAGTATGTTAACTCATTTTTTGAAGTAGAGTTAATCCTCTTTTTCAGATTAAAGTTACCCAGTTGTCTGCATTTTTTAGGTTCAATATGTTCTTTTTGCACAGAACCTGCTTTCTACAGTAAATCCTTGGTGTATCACTTCCTTTGTTGGGCCTGCCTTGATTGTCTACACCTGTGTCTATTCAGCTAGTCTGTGATTGTAGACATGTAACCCTGCAGTGTTCTATTTCTTTTTTCACTTTATTTGTTGGGTACTTGTCATACATGCTATTGGTTTTCTGCATCACTTTTTTGTTTAGTTGGAATTCATGAATATCCAGCTTTGACAGGGCTTCTGTTCCTAAGTTTTCATTCAAAAATGAAATTATTTTATAGTTACTTATGAATAGGAACCTATTGTTTTTGGGTCCACAACTCCTGAAACTTAACACATAAACTATTGTGTGTGTGTATGTGTGTGTGTGTGCATGTGTGTTTTGTTTTGTTTTGTTTGTTTCAATTTGGAATTGGCAAATATCACCTATAGAAAGAAGTAAAACTTTTTCTTTTGTTTCCAGCTACTTTATTGACATAAACATGACAAAAGTGATGCTATTTTTCTGAGGTGATTTTCCAGTCTTCATCACACTAAGAATCATATTATGTTCAAATAAATGGTAATTATGTATAAAAATATGAATTATGCCCTGCTCATCTTTCTTGTTTCCAAATGTTTTCTTTGATTAAAAACAGGCACACAAACAGTATCTGTTAAAAATGGCTGTTTAAATAGTTCTGCATAATATATTTTAATGCTTTTTTGATGAGTTTGAGTTTTTCCCTTTTATTCACCTCTTTGACTAGAAATGAATGATTATGCTATGTCAGAACATACAACCTTCCATTCTACAGCACAATACCAACAAGACAATAAATGTACCATAATGATAAAACTTGGCAATAGAACAACCAAAACCACAGCCAACAAAATCAATAAGACCACCTGAAGTAAGGTAAAATCCACTAACACAGCATCAAGTTGTTCACAAACAAGGCCAGTGGGAGAAATTGCTATATTGTAGAGAATGGAAGAAAAGTGTCCATTGTGGAGGTACACAAAAGTAAGCATGTGCTCCTGCGATGTGCTTTCTTATGTGAAAGCATTTTCTCTGTCAGCCAGGAGATGGATGCCATTAAAACCACTTTTCTCTGTGGTGGAAAAATAAGGAGATCGTAATTTTGCATAAAAAGTCTGATGGTTTCAGATTAATTTTATTCACTGACTGATTTGATGGCCTACAAGTGGGCAGTTTTGTTACTCTCCAAAACACTTACTTGTATCGCACAGATAGACTCTCTTAAATTGAATAATGTATGACACAGATGGCTTCTGCTCCATTGTGCTGAAAAATCCCTTAATGGAGTTTTTATATTTTTATTTGTGTGAGTTACAGAATCTTTCTCTAGTAACTCATGAATATGTGCATTTCAGTGATGGCCTGTTGATTATTACAAGGATAATTAAAATGTTGAGCTTCAATAATGGTTTTTATATGGGGGGGAGGAAGCAAAGCTAATTACCTATTAACTGCAGCCTGTGTTTCTACAGTTGCTGATGACTGTAAATACTTGTGAACTTATGGATAGTAGGAGAAAAAACATGAACTTTTCACCTACTCTTCTATTCTAGAAAACAGCAGTAAAGACAGATGGAAATAAAGAAGACACAAGTGACAGGCTACCTTGACAAATGCGAGTTGTGTGTGCAGCCGAGGGGGGAAAAAGAACTGCGAGTGACACTAGAGGCAGTTAAGGTGTGGGAAGTGTACTTGATGAGGTGTCATGGGCCTTAATTCAAATCTCATCAGCTAGCTGGATGTCCATCTTAACACCCTCAGACTCTGCTTGACTTCCACTTGTCTCATCACCACATTCAAACCAGGTAAATTGAACTGAGTGCTACCACAGCCTGCATTTAGGAACAGAAAGGCTGGCATTTTAATATATCTAACAAGCCCTTGTGTTCTGAAAATTCTTCCAAACTGTACTGCCCTCAACGTTCTTTCACCTGTGAAAGGGTCAAATATGTACACTGTTTCATTAGTGTGAACTAGGAAAGCCAGTAATGCCTGACAGCAAAACAGATGTGTACATCATTGGTAACACCACACCTGAGCAGAAGGAGCTTAAGGTTTAATCAAGCTAGTGGAGTCTACTGGTGCAGAACATCACACCTCTTTCTTTTACCCGACTGAACGGAGTGAGGGAAATGAAATCAAGCAGGCTGGGATGTGGGCTGTCTGTAATCAGGTTTCACCGCCCTTCCCCATCGACTGCTGGGTCAGGATCATATAAGCATGCTGCTGTGTCTGCCAACCATCCTCCCTGTCTCTCACACCTGACCCCTCTCTCTATTTCTGTTCCTCAGTCCTGTTTCTTGCGCTGTTTTCTTGCCTTGAATGAACCAGTTGAGGATTAAAAATCAGTTTTGGCAACAATCAGCGGCTGATTGAATAGGCAATTTAAGCTTGAATTTGATTATAAACAATTATAAATAAAAGCTAACTCTGCTGTGTTGCTATGTGCTATGTTGACATTAACTCTAGCATTAAATACAGCATTTTTTTAAAAAAATGATACCTCAAAATTGACATCTTATGAATATTGCCAGCCATTTTTGTCTTATCTAAGTTACTTCTGCATCAACTTCACATACACTCTACCTCTGTTTGTAATACTTTAGATCTATAAAGCTTCCTCTTAGTCCCTTAGCACTATGTTTTGTAAACAAAATAGTCTTGAGTGTCTTCTGGTTGCTCAAATTTCTGCTGGCTGTCTTTGAGGGGATGTGGGTTCCTAAAGAATGTATATAACTGATATTTCTGGTCATAAACACTGAGCTCCAAACCAGGTTACAATAAACAAAACTTTGATCCATCTTATGAAATTCTGGTTATGTGAGTTCAGATCTCAGGAGCAGTAGTCTAAGCCAAGGGAGAACTCTCTTTCTCCTTAACTACCTACTCCAGCTCTTTTTCAGGGGAATACTAAGGTGTTCCTAAGCCAGCCAAGGTACATAATCACTCCAGCATTTCATCTCTGCCTAGATAGATGAGCCCAAAACATCTTCCAAAAAAAGTGTTCAGGAAACATTGTAACCAGAACCCCAAACCACCTCAACTGGCTCCTGTTAATGTCCAATGTCCAAACAACAGAGCTTCACACACTATCTAAGGGAGAGTCCAAGCACCCAGTGGAGGAAACTGATCTCAGGTGCTTTTATCTGCAATCCCATTCTTATGGTCACTACCCAAAGTTCATAAGCAAAGTTTAGGGTTGGATGTGCACAGAGAGTCTTTCCTTTTGGCTCAGTTCTCTTTTCAGCACAATAGACTGGTACAGAGACTGGATTACTGCAGATGCTCTACTGATCTGATGTCTGTCCATTCTTTCCTCACTCTTGAACAAGACTGCAAGATACTGTAAGTCCTCCCTTGAGGGAACAACTCATCAAAAAGTCAAAGAGTGGATCCCATCCTTTTCTAAATGAGAACTGTGGTCTCAGATTTGGAGGTACTGATTCTTAGGTCCACCACTTAGGATTTGGCTGTGAACTGCCCAAGTGCAAGCTGAAGATCACAGTTTGATGAAGCCAAAGGGACCACATCATCTGCAAAAAGTAGTCATTGTGATACTGCTTATGTTTTCCACCAAGACAAGACCAGAAATCCAGCCATATGTTTAAGACAGAGTTAGATCAGGAGTATGAAAGTCATCAACTTTCTCCATTTGTGACAAAGTAAGAAAATGCTTGTTGCCTTTACACATTTCTTCAGAGACGTTGTGGAAGCACAGTTTGTACAAAACAGAAGCTGATCGCTCATATATATATAAACACTGAGATATATATATAAACACTGAGATATATATATATATATATATATATATATATATATATATATATATATATATATATATATATATGAGAGAGAGAGAGAGAGAGAGAGAGAGAGATACTAGACTAGTTATATCACCATCTCCCATTGACAGAACTGGTGGCATCTTGGAACATAGGTAGGTGAACATGCACTACTTCAAGGTAAGAACTCATCATTTCAACACTAGAATGCCACACTCACTTTAAGAAGAGTTTAAAACTCAAAGTACTACGTTGGGGTTGAATTCTCTGACTTTGTTGCGTTTTGTGTTTGCGAATCAAATATACATCTGTTGCAAAGAGCACTCACAAATGAGAATAGAAAGTGTGATGATATGCTTGTGGTAGTGCTGTTTGCAGGGTGGGACTTGACAGTGCACATAGGATGACACAGAGTCAGAATGTAATGAGCCTTGATGAAACTTAATAGCAGTATTGTAAGATGGGGAGCGCTCCATTTCTCTGTGATAGAAGATGCTGTCTCTTACAGATCCATTTGTGTCTGTCCAATGTCAGCATATTATCTTTAACAAAAGTAATCTCATAGCTATGCTGTAAATACTGTAAATACTGAAGCTGCCATTGTTGTTTTGTTGCAATGCACCCTGGGTATGAACGTCAAATGTTTTACAGCTGTTGCATCCTTTTGGACAATGTCCTCCATTCAGCCTTTTCAACTTGAACCTGAGCACACTGACAGAGAATAATATAGAGAAAAATACACTAGACAACGAGGAAGATCGAATGCAGGAAAAGGAGAGGGATAAAATATCAGGCGTTTGTGCAGCAGTTTCTTGCCAATACCAACTTGGAGAGAGAGTTTTTGTTCCAAAGAGCTCTGCTTTCTGTAGGAAGCTGTTCATGATAAGCACTGGGATCAAACATATTCTAATACAGACGAGAATGGTGTGTTATAAATTATATAATGAATACTACACATAGTAAATCACACAAGTTCATTACAGACCCACAGAAGAGCATCCAGCGTGGCCTATCTCTGGCTCTTGTGATGTCACAATGAGCATTGGCTTTTTCAGCTCTTTCAAGCCAATGGTAAGGTTCTTAAAGTTACACAATTGTGTTTTTCCTTTTTATCCATCTATTTATTCATTTAGTTACCAATTGATTTATTCATTTTAACTATTACTGGGATTGTTTGCAGTCTACGGTGAAAGAGTTAAAAAAAATACTTGAAAGTCTGGGTGCATAGTCATCAGTTCAAGAATAGTGGAATGCCCACTTTGGGTGGAGAAAAGGTTTCTGCCTGAAGTGGAGGAATTAAAGTATCTTTGTGTCTTTTTGACAAGTGGTGGTACTTAGTGGAATTTTTACAGTGAGCTGTGCAGCCCCTGTGGTGTTGCAGACGCTGTACTGTTTTTTCTGTTTTTTTTTGTTTTTTTTTTTTGTGGTGCCGAATCAAAAGACCACAGTCTTGGTCAATCTACGTTTGGCTGTGGTCAAGACCTGTGAGGAATAAATGAAAGCAAGAGATCGCAAATACAAAATGCAAAAAAATGAGCTTTCTCCAAAGGGTGGTACAGCTAACCATCAAGGTCAAGAGCTCAGTCATCTGGCAGAGACTCAGAATAGACTCACTGCTCCTCCACAATGAAAGGAGCCAATTGAGGTGCTTTGGTTGCCCGCTGGGCACCTTCCAGGGCAGGTCTTGTGGACATGTCTCCTTGGAAGGGTACCTCAGGCTATACCTAGTACTCAGGGGAGACATTGCATCTCTGTTTGCTTGAGAGCCCCTCTGTGGCTGAAATAGGTGGCAAGGGATTGTGAGGTGTATGGATTTCTGCTCAAGCTTTACCAACACAGCTGTGAAAAGCTTACAAAAATAGATGGCTTAATTAACCTGGAGGGTAAAAATAATTTAAAATTCTAAATCACCACAAAATAGTTTGTTGTTTTAGAGAGTTTTTTTGTATCTGTTTATGAGCAGCTATTTCCCTAAGTATCTGTGAAAAGAATACAGTCTTATAACGTATGACTACAAGAAATCCTGTTATATGCTGTAGCATGGCGTAAACCATGCAGGCTATTTAGTGTGTATGCATGTAGTATCACAGAAGGCTCACACTATGTCTAATTTTTCAATAATACACATTGCACTGTCTCACACATATTTACATATATAGTGCCTCAAATATCCATGGCAACTCATTTTATTTTTATCTGTAATATAGTCCAATTTTGACTGAGGGAATTTGAGCTATCCACAGTACACTCACATATATTACATCGTGACTAAGTGTTACAGAAGCAGGCTTGTGGCCAGAGGAGCTGTTGGTTCAATCCTTGTAATAGCGGAATAAATCTGGGTGGTAAAAAAGAAACACTTGCCGCGATTGAGGTGCCCTTGAACAAGGCTATAAACTGAAAAATGCTCCAGTCCAGTACTCAGTGCCCAAAAGATCAGGCAGAAGCTCCCAGGCTCTGCATACATGTGCAAATATATGCATCTGTGTGAACCTAAGAATCTGCATTGGTGTCTTATTATGGGTGCAAAAGAATTGCCCAAAGCAAGCAGATAAATGAAAAACCAAACATACAATTTTAAAAACAGAAAAAAGTCCCCACCTTATTTACAGGTAAATCAATTAAACTCAGTGCCACTGATCAACTGAGTGTGTCAGTGGCATGTCTGAATGACACCCTACATCTCCACTGGTTGTTTTGCATAATATGGAGATGAAGATCTGATGAGTGTGAACAAAATAACATATGCAGTGTGTTTCTTGTTCAACAAGTTGAGACTAAAGCAGTCACATCAGACATAGCAGTAGTAGATTATTTATAAATAGCAGACAAATTGAATTATTAAAAAAAAAAAAAGACCAGATTCTAATCAAATCTGTTTGTTTATGCGAATTTCTGATGTCAGTGCTGACATGATATTTGAAATAGAACACACCAGAGCTTTATCAAAGCCAATCAGAGCTTGGTTCTAGTAGCACCAAGACCCTCGACTAGTTGACATTTGGCCAGCTGATCAAATCCTGGGGGTCTCCAAGGCTCTGTTAGAACTCTGACCCGGCAGAAGTTTTGAACAAAGTTTGTCAGTTTGAAAAGCTCCAGGATAACCTGGAGGGTGACTAAACTAGATAAGCCAGCAATTCCTGCTGCTGCCAGCAGTCAACAACTGGAAAGATGTCTTCTAGTTAGCCTAACTTGTACCCAAAGAAGCTTCTGTCAGTTGGTTAACTAAGCTTTGCCATGGGACTCCTCCCAGCCCAATGCAGAGCCAGTTGTGGTGAAGACAGAAGACACAAGAATTATGTTACTCCATTAAGTGTTTATTCACAGAGCTAAGGGCGACTTAACTAAAGTGGTGATAACTAGCGGTTAACATATAGCTGTCATTAAAGAAAAAAAAATGTCCCCAATTGTGCATAGATTTGTAGCTTTATATGATTTTTACCTGATGGGGTAGATTGAATTTCACAAGTCTTTGCAGAAATCTAACTTTGGAGATCAAAACTTGTTTTTGTTGAATACCAGGCTATGTTGATCTCTGCTGCAAAGCTGTACATTTGAACAAAAGGATCAATGGTTATTGACTCATTTTTGGAGCAAGCTGGATGTAGCCCCTTGTTTTTACTGATCCCACTTCTCGTCATTTTATTTAAAACAATACTGCATGCTTATTAGGATAGTTTGACTTTGGATGAGAAAATGAAATGTTCTTATAAGAAAAACAAAACTAAACAAGAATACAGTTTTGTTCGCTCCATGGCTTCTCAACTGTCAAACAGCAGTGAGGGTGGAATTGTCATCAGATGAAGTATAAAAGAAGATTACACCTTTCTTCTGCTAATAGCACTGTAATGTAATTGAAATCTTCATATGTAGAGAGATTTTTTTTCTTTTCTTTTTAATAAAACCTGCTGTTTGATAAGCTTGAACATGTAGAAATGTGATATTTTCAGTAACTTTAAGCCACTTGGTGTTTGGCAGGTTATGAATCCATATGGCAATGATATTTTTGTGAGTAAAGTATAAGGATTTGGCATTACGGCTCACTTGCAAACCCAAGGGAAAAAAAAAAAAAGACAAAGACAATCCGAATAAAAATGCATTTGCTTTGATGTTAATTTCCTTACAGGCAGTATAAACTAAGTATTCTTTTTTTCTCCTTTTTTTTCCCTTGGTTCTACACACCAACACCATCCATTGGGTCAATACACATTGCTCATCCATAGCTGATCTAATGAAATGTGAGGAAACCTTTTGGCAAACACTATAACACAGAGCTCCGCCCACCAGAGGTATCGACGTCTCTG
Source organism: Zenarchopterus dispar (assembly GCA_028564865.1). Lineage (NCBI taxonomy): Eukaryota > Metazoa > Chordata > Actinopteri > Beloniformes > Zenarchopteridae > Zenarchopterus > Zenarchopterus dispar. Next base: position 3,326,070 of record JAOWBL010000004.1, on the reverse strand, counting down.
GGCTCAAGCTCGCATGTAGGTGCAGTACATGCACAGCTACAGGCTTGAAAGGTAAAAGCACACATATGTTCCAGCAGGTCAAAGGCAGCTGTTCTTACTCCTCCCAGTCTGCTTACCTGACACCTAGAGCACCATCAAAACCTGCTGTGACTAACTGACATTCGAGGCATCTGCAGCTGTCTTCCACCCAGACAGCCATGACGTCTAATCCTGCTCTGGCATGCTGTTCAGGAAACCAGAGGATTCAATCCACTGTTTACTACAATACGCAAAAAAACACTCCAAAAGCCATGCTGTATAATAAATTGATCTCACCTTGGCAGTTAGTGTTTACTGTATCTGTGATAATACTGGATTGTGCCAATGAACCACCAGGTAATCAGTCATGCCAAGATCATAAATGCCCATAGTAGGTCCAGGCTTTTATTTATTTAGTTTTTAAAATTATTATTAAACTGTAAAATGGACGAAAAACAATTCATATCAGCCGTGACTAAGAGCCCATAAAACTATACACATATATATGAAAAAAAGGCCATTAGTATTTTTATGATGGAGTCCCATATGGTCGGATCTGTGCAGTGGTGAAAAATAAAACACTCATGATTTCAAATGGAAGATCAAAGTGCAGATGAGAATTTAATTGCTTTACAGGTTTGTATTTCTTTGATGTCTCTGCAGCTTTGCAAACTCAAAATGGCTCCCTCGTAGTCTCTGCAGACTTCTGCAGAGTAACATGACATTACAGCTACCACACTTTCTCTTCCATTTCACTTTCAAAGCTCATCTCCACTCCCTCATCATTAAAATATCTCGACTC